>AWOL01S0004712.1:55397-105899 GCA_000715115.1 Nicotiana otophora | reverse complement strand
ATAAAATGATATATATATATATATATATATATATATATGTAAAAGGGAGGAAAGAGGAAAAAACTTGCCTACACCCGGTGTATACACCAAATCTAGTTAAATTAATCATAGGAAATAAACTAACATCTACTACAGTTTGTTTTTTAATAAAAAATTAAGAAAAGGTAATAAACAGTCCTAATATAACTAATTATTATCATTACTCTTTGTGTTTTTTCGATTTTAGATTTTTAATTAAGTCTTTGGTTAAGCTTATTAAACTTATCTAGGGGACAGTGTATAATATGATGGTATTTATAAAGGAGCTCTTAGATATCTCAAATAACCTTATAGGATGCTTCCTTCAAAAGCTAAGTTTTCTTGTAGTTAACTTCATTCCTACGTGTTAGAGCTAAGTAGAAAAGTTATCTTGTAAGTTGCCTTGTTGAATGCCTTTAACAGTGATTAATTTTGTGATTTCATAGCTTATTTTTATGTTAAAGAAGAGTTGAATGATCTACTATAAGTTAGTGTGGAAAGGTGGAAGCTAGTATATTTTGGCTTTATAAAATCCTGAAAAAAACAATAAAGATAGTATTGTACTTATCTTCTCGTATTGTACTTATCAGAATATATTAAAAAATTATTTAAGTAATACAATCATGGTGTACTTGCAATAAAAATTTATTTAAGAAGAAAGAAGAAGAATTTGGGTGCTTAATGGGAAATGTGTTAGCCCTGATTTGCTCGCTCAGGATAGTGTCTTCCTTTCGATATATTTGTCGTGGAAAAATGGAAATTGCTAGAAACTATTTAAAATTACTATTATTATTTAAGATTATATAAAAAATTAGATGGAGTTAACTATGGTTAAATACTACTAGTTATATAAGTAAATAAGGTGACCAGTGTCATTTAATTAGTGGCTTGGTATATACACCGACTGCGAGTAAGTTTTTCCTAGAAAAGAGGCTAGGGACAGTAGGATGTACATGAATCTTTTAATGAAGAAATTGGGGGGAAATTAATACGAATAAATAGAGAGAATCTCATGAGAGAGATATTAGGATACATTTTAGGTGAGAGAATCTCAAAGGGAGAGATTTTAGGGATATGAAAAGTTATAGATTTTAAAGTAAATTATATTTTATATAATCTATATTTATATACTATATTAAAAACACGAAGACCTTTAGCGAAATACCGTCTTTTTTGTCCTTTAAAAAAAGATTTCACACTAGACAAAATTGGCATTTACCTATTTTTCCTAATATTTAGGACTTTGAAATAAAATAAAACTTTCCATATTTGAATTATTATGTAGCAACAACAACATACCCAGTAATATCTCACACTGTGGGGTTTGGGGAGGGTAGTGTGTACGCAGACCTTACCCCTACCTTGTGAGGATAGAGATGTTGTTTCCAATAGACCATCGACTCAGGAAAGTATAAGCACCACATTAATAAAAATATAGACAAGAAGGGACAGTATCAAAAAGACATATAAAAGCAGAATAAAAACAACAAGACAGTATAGTGATCAATAATGAAAAAAAATAATGGTTAGTTATAAAAATCTACAACCAACAGAAAGCGAGATTGCGTGCCAATTCTACTGTTATGAACACTCTAGACTACCTACTCTACTACTCTAATCCTCGACCTTCATATCTTCCTATCAAGGGTCATGTCCTCGGTCAGATGAAGTTGCGCCATGTCTTGCCTATTCACCTCTCCCCACCTCTTCTTTGGCCTACCTCTACCTCTCCGTAGGCCCTCCAATATCAACCTCTCACACCTCCTCACCAGTGCGTCTGTGCTCATCCTCCTCACATGCTCAAACCACCTAATTCGCGCTTCCCGCATCTTGTCCTCAATAGGGGCCACACCCACCTTGTCGCGAATAAACTCATTTCTGATCCTATCTAACCTGGTGTGTCCGTACATCCATCTCAACATTCTCATCTTTGCTACCTTCATCTTCTGGATATGAGCGATCTTGACTGGCCAACCCTCAGCCTCATACAACATCGTTGGTCTGACCACTACTATGTAGAACTTACCCTTGAGTTTTGGTGGCACCTTCTTGTCATACAAAATACCGGAAGCGAGTCTCTATTTCATCCATCCCGCCCCAATACGATGTGTGACATCTCCATCAATCTCTTCATCCCCTGAATAATAGACCCAAGGTACTTAAAACTCTCTCTCATAGGGATGACCAGCGAGTCCAGCCTCACCTCCCCTTCCACTCCTTGAGTCTCACCACTGAACTTACACTCCAAGTACTCTGTCTTAGTCCTGCTTAACTTGAAACTATTAGATTTCAGGATCTGCCTCCATATCTCTAATTGCGTGTTCACACCGTCTCGCGTCTCGTTAATCAGCACAATATCATCTGCAAATAGCATGCACCACGGCACTTTCCCTTGGATGTGGCGCGTCAGTACGTCCATCACCAGAGCAAACAAAAAAGGACTAAGTGTTGACACCTGATACAACCCCATCATAACCGAAAAATGGTCTGAGTCCCTACCCACTGTTCTCTCTCAAACCTTCATAGTATGGCTAAGCAGCTTGATACCCCAATAGTTATTGCAATTTTGGATATCACCCTTGTTATTGTATATAGGAACCATTATGCTCCACCTCCACTCGCCGGGCATTTTTTTCGTTCTAAAAATGACATTAAATAACCTAGTGAGCCACTCCAAGCATGCCTTGCTCGCACTCTTCCAAAACTCTACCGGAATTTTATCCGGCCCGGTCGCTTTGTCCCTGCTCATCTTACGCATAGCCCCCTCAACTTTATCAACTCTAATCCGCCTACAATACCCAAAGTCACAATGACTCCCGGTGAGTTCCAAGGCACTTAGTACAATACTCATGTCCCCTTCCTCGTTCAAGAGACTACGGAAGTAGGTCTGCCATCTCTGACGGATAAGCCCCTCATCCAACAAAACTCTATCTTTTTCGTCCTTGATGCACTTCACTTGGTCCAAGTCCCGCGCTTTCCTTTCTCGCGCCTTGGCTAACCTAAACAACCTCTTATCCCCCACCTCGGCCCTCGAGTTCCTCATAAAAATGACTAAAAGTTGCAGTCTTGGCCACCATAACTGCTAGCTTTGCCTCTTTCTTAGACAACTTATAATGCTCCATATTCGCCCTCTTCTCCTCCTATTATTGTAATGAATTATTATGTAGGAAGCCCTAATATTTAGGACATCAAAATCAACTAAATTTCTTCCTTTTATAAATTAAAATTCTAATGTATGACAAAATATAGGAACTAGATTACGTTGAAATACTTTTAGAAACTCAAAATTTTATCAAAACCATTAGACTTGGATTCAAAGCCATAAAAGAAAAACATTGAACAACTACTACAATATTTGAAGAAAAGAGGCATGACTATGGCTTCTTCTAAAAATAAAGCTACATTAGGAATTTGTAATTTAATTATTATCTTAATATTTAGAATTTTAAAATTAATTAAACTTTAGTTATTAAAGTTTTTCTTGTTTGAATATTAGTCCCAATAAATCGACTAAAAATTTTACTGTGTGTAAATCCCTCTTTAATTTGAACTAGGTAACATATAACTTATATGTATATTTAATATTTAAATTGAGATAACAATTATTCATGCATCTCCTTCAAGTATGCAAAATTACAATGGCATTAAAAAAAATAGAAGCAGCAGTTAATTATTCAAAGTGTTCCCAATGTTTTCCTATCAAATAAAGATTTAAGCACTTCCCAAGTCTAAAGTTTGAGGATTCTCGAAAAACAACTTTCCTATTCTAAAATAATTACAATAATAAAAGGTTTTATTTATGTTATGACTTTTTGGAGTTGAAAACAATTTAATTCTATCTTAAAAAGGTATTTTTCTCTCTTATTAAAGTTATATTTCAAGAACTAAATATAATTTATTATGTTTTTGAATAAGTTTTTTTTATTAATTTTATCTTCTCGCTTAGCTTAATGATACCAATATTCATCATTTGAAGAACTTATATATTTTTAAAAATTTTATTTTATAACTTAATAAAATTTTAATATTTTTAAAAAAATCATATATTCATTAATATGGGTACACGCGCAAAGCATGTACCTTAAGTACGAAGGTCATTATCAAAATATTATTTGCTTTTTTTATCCTTTAAAAATAGAGTTCATACTAGACAAAATAATCCTTAATTATTTTTAAATATTTAAAAATAATCATTTAATTATTTATCTAATAATTAGGATTAATGATTTAATTATTTTTCTGCTTTTTAGGACTTTTATTTCTCAGTTTCTTTTAGTTTTAGAAGTTCTTATTTTTAACTCCGTTTAAATTTAGGAGTATTAAGTTTCAAGCAGTATCAGTTTCGACCACTTATACTGCTTTTAGATTTAAGATGGGTTTTTGTTAATAATCGCTTTCAGCTCATTTAGCTTTAAGTTTGTGATGCAAAAGATAACGATATTAAAATAATAAAGACTTCATATCAACAAAAGGGTATAAAACTCAAGCTATATAATTAGTTTGATTTTGGTATGCTATTTGAATAATTTTCTAAGAAAATTTAAACAAAAAGCTTGTGAAAAATTATACTATTTGATTATTTGGATATACAGTAGTATGTCCATTATTCTTTCATCAAGTATTCCTTCTATAAAAATTATGCATATAAAATATAAATAGACATTCTAAAAAAACTATAATTAGATATAAATTATCCCAGTATTCATAATTATAATATTCATTAACTCAACATCAAATTCTAAAAATACTCTCGAAAAAACACTTAACAATTTCACATCAGCTATACATAATTTAATAATATTTATTTAATTTTTAAAATTTTATATTTACTGATATGAGTACACGCGCAAAACGCATACCCTAAGACTACTTTTCTAAAAGTAGTTGTAACTTATTTAATTAAGTTATAAATAAATTGTATTACATGTAAACTCCTCAAAAAAGAAATACTGATGGACCGGCCGGCCATAGGGATTTAGGGCTCGGTCTGGACAACTCCTTAAAAGGCCCAAATCAAAGGGCCGGTTCTCCACCCGATCCGACCCATTTCCGGGTATTCACCTCCATAGGTCCGAATCGAGCCGCTAGACTCGAATGTTCAACTCAACTCGGCTTCATTCATTTGCAGCATTGGCGAGACTGTAACCATTGCCGATCTTTCGAGGCTGAGCTTGTGTTACAAAGAGGCATCCTTCTCAGTTATCGTCGTTACTTATGGAATCCTCAGAAAAGACTGAAGAAGAAAAGGTGGTTAATGTGAGTCATCTTTCCTATACATGAATTGGTTTCTGATTACCTTTAACTTAGTTATTAGCTGAGTTTTTTCCTTGCTGTTCTTCTCGTGTTTGTCTTCTTTTTGTTGGAATTCTTCAATTGCTTGAATTCCCCACTCCAGATATCTACTTCTCAAGTTTCCTCAATTAGGAACTTGAAAAGACTTGGTTGTTTTAATTGGGATTTTTAAATGATCTGTTTTACGTTCTAATCTTTATTTCATTGAAGAATTTTCCTATTCCCAGTACTGTGGTCCAGCTAACTACTTTATGAATGTCTTCCTTGTTATTCCTATCCACTGCCAATAGTGTTTCGTTGATTATTCTTTTTAAATTAATCTGAAGGGTTTATTTCCTTATAACTTTGCGTATGTGCAAAGTATAGCTGGTTCCTAAATCCGGATTAAGTAGAAGCATTAGTGTAGGTTGGGGCCAGGGTGTAAATAGACTTATATGAAATATTTACTTATAAGTCTTTATTCCTTACTATTTTACTGTATTTGACTTATCTCAGAATTTTGCTTAGCAAGCTAATCTGTTTGGTTTTTGTTTTCAGAGGCCTCAGAAAATCGCAGGAACTGTAAATTGGGGCGCTGCTACTGTAATTGGGGTATTTGCTGGCTTGTTGTATGGAGGTAGCAAGGAGGCTGCTGCTTCTGTTGTTAGTATCTCTTCACACTGTAACTATTATATTGCACTTACTACTGATTTCCCATAGTCGCATTTTGACATAGGAAGATAAATTGGAGAGAGGAAATGCTAATTGTGAAACTTTGGACAGTAGTAAAATGTTACGTTTGTCTAAATAGTAAATGGGATTTCAAACTACTCGTTAAGGAGGTCAGATAAAATTTTGAGATAAGAAAAAAAAAAGAACTTTTTGCTTTCTTAAATCAGCCAGAACTTTATGGCCTTGTTAACCTTTTATACGTATTATCTTCTACAATAGAGCCTGTATAATGTAGATGCCCCTTTGAAGAAAATTTGATTTCCTGCCGCTTTTGTTCCAGAGGTCTGGAGGAAAGCTGCAACTAATAAATAGGATTTCCCTAGTCCTCCCTTCCCAAAAAGAAGAACGTGATCTTTTCTTTCTGCATGGGTGGTTCCTCTAGTGTTCATGGGTCTTTCTTCTCTTTTAACAGAGCAAGGATGTGGAGGTGATGCTAAGGCTTGGGAGCACACCAGATAAGCGTGAACAATATCGGCTCATGAGAGATGCTATGGAAAAAAGATTTATACGAGTCACTCGTGGCTCAATAGTTGGCGGAATACGGCTTGGAATGTTTACTGCAGCTTTCTATGGATTACAGAATCTGCTTGCTGAAAAGCGTGGGGTGCATGATGTTTATAATGTTGTTGGAGCTGGTTCTGCTACAGCTGCAACATTTGGTCTAATTAGTAAGTGGCAAATTTTGGGCATCAAACCTTTTTTAGATTATCTCCTCCCCCACTCACTCTTTATTTTTATGATTCCAGTGCCAGGATCACTCCATTGGCGTGCGAGAAATGTGATGTTAGGTTCTGCTTTGGGTGCTGCAGTTTGCTTCCCTCTTGGTAATAGAATGACCTGCTTATTAATTTCGATCTATTCAATTGCTCTTATTTACTCAAAATTCTTAACCTGATAGTATTGCTGATGCTACTAAAACTTAAAAACTTTGTAACTTCAGTTAATTATAGATGATTGAACTTATCATCTCTGCTTAGGCAGCCTGGTTTACACATGAAATTATGAAGAATCATGTGAAGTAGGGACCAGCTTTTGGGTGGGCTATGCTGTTCCTATGTTAAATGAGAACTTGCAGATTTACTAAAAAAAACTTGTTCTATCAGGGTGGCTTCATTTGAAGCTTGTAGAGAAAGCCAATGAAGGGTCTGGGACAACAGATGGCAATGAAGTGAAGGGTGGTGTAGGTGCTGCAATTGAGCGACTTGAAGAGCACTTGAACAAATAGGTTTGGTGATCTTAAATCCACAAGCACCGAAATTCTGATCTTATGTTGACCCGTAAGATGGTGATATTAGCAAAAGGGGTTAAAATGGACGCAATATGGAAATAAAAGAGGTTTAGAGCAGACACCTGTATTGTTTGTTCCCTCTTAATCCACTTTCTTCCTGTCAGGAGCTGTAAAAGCTTGCTATCTTGGCCTTCATTTTTTCTGTTGGAGTGGAATCTTTTTTGTATTGCATTATAGGATTGTTTTGATTGCTGCACTCTTCATAAATACATGAAAAGAGTGTGGGTCGACTTTTTGATGTTACAAAAATAACCAAAAGCATGGAGAGGATGTTGTGCTTTGTCAGGATCATCTCCGATCTCCCCCTTAACTTGCCGATATTATGACAGAAATAGTTAATTAATTGAGTAATTGTTTTGTTGAGGATTAAGGTATGTTAAGTTTTGTTTTGGTCATTATTGTTGTAGCTCCAGTCGGAAGGACTTTTGTGTTTTCGTGTGTATGTAATAGAATCCTAGTAAGACAAGCAAATGACTCAGTAACTGTATATTACAAATTGTAACAGGTAGTCGCTAGTTTCTTAGTCTTACCAATAATACTAGTATTATTTTTGTATTTCTCTTATTCCTGGTCGTTAGTAGTACATGTTGTGCCATTTGCTCCTATTGCAGTGTTGTTGTTACTGTTTGTTACTCTATTTTCGTTGTTCCTTGATCTGTATTTCTCTTATTCCTGGTCGTTAGTAGTACATGTTGTGCCATTTGCTCCTATTGCAGTGTTGTTGTTACTGTTTGTTACTCTATTTTCGTTGTTCCTTGATCTGTATTTCTCTTATTCCTGGTCGTTAGTAGTACATGTTGTGCCATTTGCTCCTATTGCAGTGTTGTTGTTACTGTTTGTTACTCTATTTTCGTTGTTCCTTGATCTGTATTTCTCTTATTCCTGGTCGTTAGTAGTACATGTTGTGCCATTTGCTCCTATTGCAGTGTTGTTGTTACTGTTTGTTACTCTATTTTCGTTGTTCCTTGATCTGTATTTCTCTTATTCCTGGTCGTTAGTAGTACATGTTGTGCCATTTGCTCCTATTGCAGTGTTGTTGTTACTGTTTGTTACTCTATTTTCGTTGTTCCTTGATCTGTATTTCTCTTATTCCTGGTCGTTAGTAGTACATGTTGTGCCATTTGCTCCTATTGCAGTGTTGTTGTTACTGTTTGTTACTCTATTTTCGTTGTTCCTTGATCTGTATTTCTCTTATTCCTGGTCGTTAGTAGTACATGTTGTGCCATTTGCTCCTATTGCAGTGTTGTTGTTACTGTTTGTTACTCTATTTTCGTTGTTCCTTGATCTGTATTTCTCTTATTCCTGGTCGTTAGTAGTACATGTTGTGCCATTTGCTCCTATTGCAGTGTTGTTGTTACTGTTTGTTACTCTATTTTCGTTGTTCCTTGATCTGTATTTCTCTTATTCCTGGTCGTTAGTAGTACATGTTGTGCCATTTGCTCCTATTGCAGTGTTGTTGTTACTGTTTGTTACTCTATTTTCGTTGTTCCTTGATCTGTATTTCTCTTATTCCTGGTCGTTAGTAGTACATGTTGTGCCATTTGCTCCTATTGCAGTGTTGTTGTTACTGTTTGTTACTCTATTTTCGTTGTTCCTTGATCTGTATTTCTCTTATTCCTGGTCGTTAGTAGTACATGTTGTGCCATTTGCTCCTATTGCAGTGTTGTTGTTACTGTTTGTTACTCTATTTTCGTTGTTCCTTGATCTGTATTTCTCTTATTCCTGGTCGTTAGTAGTACATGTTGTGCCATTTGCTCCTATTGCAGTGTTGTTGTTACTGTTTGTTACTCTATTTTCGTTGTTCCTTGATCTGTATTTCTCTTATTCCTGGTCGTTAGTAGTACATGTTGTGCCATTTGCTCCTATTGCAGTGTTGTTGTTACTGTTTGTTACTCTATTTTCGTTGTTCCTTGATCTGTATTTCTCTTATTCCTGGTCGTTAGTAGTACATGTTGTGCCATTTGCTCCTATTGCAGTGTTGTTGTTACTGTTTGTTACTCTATTTTCGTTGTTCCTTGATCTGTATTTCTCTTATTCCTGGTCGTTAGTAGTACATGTTGTGCCATTTGCTCCTATTGCAGTGTTGTTGTTACTGTTTGTTACTCTATTTTCGTTGTTCCTTGATCTGTATTTCTCTTATTCCTGGTCGTTAGTAGTACATGTTGTGCCATTTGCTCCTATTGCAGTGTTGTTGTTACTGTTTGTTACTCTATTTTCGTTGTTCCTTGATCTGTATTTCTCTTATTCCTGGTCGTTAGTAGTACATGTTGTGCCATTTGCTCCTATTGCAGTGTTGTTGTTACTGTTTGTTACTCTATTTTCGTTGTTCCTTGATCTAAGAGTCTATCGGAAAAAGTCTCTATCTTTCCAAAGTAGGGTTTGGGGTAAGGTCTGCATATACATTACCCTCCTCCACTTGTAAAATTACACTTGATTTATTGTTGTTGTTGTTTTAAGATACGCGTAATTTACCAATTTGGTACACAACTCAGTTTAGTTGTTTCACTATAACCAGATGTTGATTCAAATTACGAACTAACGTAACAGCCATATGGGTCTGAAAGAAACATGAGACATTTTTATCACCTAAAAATCCAACTCTTTACATTTCAAAAGCTGTTGGGAAAAAATACATTACATAATTATGAAGTTCTCTTTCCTGCGAGGTAACTCGTTCTTCTCAACAAAAACGTGGGCCAGTAATGACATTTCTTCCTATCATCTGTATGCCAAATTACCATAAAAATGATGCCACCTACTTTTCCTAAGGACACCAGTTCGTGTACACTAAAGTGTTTTCTATGGGGATGTAGCTCCGCACGGGTGAGCAAGGACGCAGAAGCCCTCCCGTGCCAAAATTGTTATCTCAATTGCTTGAGTGAGGGGCAGCACCATTCAGATTCAGTCCTGGTACACATTATGACTTCTCATTCCCTGCAGAATAATGGCATACCGGAATTCAGTTATTATGTTCATTTAAGGAAAGAACTAACAAAGAGAATAAAAGAAATTAGTAATACAACTTACTCTCAACATCATCAGACAATGTATTTTGGGGTGCCGCCTTGACCGTCCTTTTTGATGATTCAGCTGTACAAAAATTACCCAACTTAACAATAGCAAGCAAAAATATACAGTGCTTACTAAAGCTACTAAGTAAGTTCTGATAATTTAGACGCTATAAACTAAAAACTAAACCCCAAGCTACAGATATACTTGAGCATGGACGTGAATTTTTCTTTCGCGCATCAAAGCTCATAAGGCCCCCAAGGGTATTGAATGGGAGGTAGTGGGTATTTGGTGAATTGGTTGAACCGCGCACCAGCTCGCTCAGACACCACCATTATTAGGGGGGGTTTCAGGTGCTGCCACCAGCAAACACAATCCCTCCCCCTGCCTGGCCATCCCCACCCCATGTTGGGAAAATTAACCCCCACAGAAATAATATTCACGGTATACGACTATAATAAATGTGGATTACTAAAATACTGTAACCAACGGAAATAATAAGAGAAACAAGGACATCGAGATTTTTACGTGGAAAACACTTCTGAATAAGGAAAAAATCACGGCCCGAAAGGAGCAACTGATTTAATTATAGCGAGGATTTTACAATTTGTGGTACCGAGTAAAATACTCTAAGACCACTAAACACTCAAAAGAAATAACACTCTTTTGATTTGAACACCTCACTACAAAACCGCTCAAACTCTATATTTTTTCTCACAGAGTATTTTGCTTCTTACTCAGTAAATCACTCTCTTTCTCTTTGTTTTGGTGTAATTACAAATGAAGGTAGAGGCACCTATTTATAGTTGCCCAAATTGAACTTCTAAATTGGTTGGCTTGACAAAACCAAAAGAAAGCTTTGTCTTCTTTCGCATGGGCCATGCACCTGAAGGAGGTAACACCGGAGTTTCTAGTTTGAGTGCATGCCGACAAGTTCTTTCTCTTGGTACCACCTTGGTCAGCATATCTGAAGGATTCTCACTTGTATGGATCTTCTTGACCTGCATAGATCCACCCTCTATCCTTTCTCGAATCCAGTGATATCTCACGTCGATATGCTACGTCCTTGCATGATACATGGTGTTTTTGCTCAAGTCTATTACACTTTGACTGTCACAATAGACGACATACTCCTTTTGATGTAATCCAAGCTCTCAAAGGAACCGTTTCAGCCAAACCATCTCCTTGCCAGCTTCAGTAGCGGCAATATACTCTGCTTCAGTTGTAGAAAGTGTCACGCACTTCTGCAACTTCGACTGCCATGATACAGCTCCCCTTGAAAAAGTGAACAGGTATCCTATAGTAGATTTACGATTATCAAGATCACCTGCCATATCAGCATCCGTGTAGCACTTCAAGCCTGGATCTGATCTCCAAAAACACAAGCATTCATCTAAGTTTCCTTTTAGATACCTAAGTATCCACTTCACAGCTTCACAATGTTCTTTTCCGGGATTATCAAGAAACCTGCTAACAGTACCGACAGCATGAGCAATATCAGGTCTGGTACATACCATTGCATACATCAAGCTCCCGACGGCAGAGGAATATGGAACTTTAGCCATACTTTCTTTATCTTCCTTTGTTGTAGGACTAATTGTCTTGTTCAACTTCATATGACCAGTAAGAGGCGTGCTAACTGGTTTAGCACTCATCATGTTGAAGCGTTTAAGTATACATTCAATATACTTATGTTGTGGCAGCAACAACTTACTATTTGTCCTATCTCCGACAATCTCCATTCCTAGAATTTGTCGTGCTGGACCCAAGTCTTTCATGTCAAATGACTTGGACAAATCTTCCTTCAACTTGGCAATCAACTTCTTGTCTTGTCCTACAATCAACATGTCATCCACATATAACAACAAGATGATAAAGTTATTGTTAGAGAATTTCTTATAGTATACACATGGATCTGAAAAAGTCTTTGTGTACATTTGACTTCTCATGAATGAGTCAAACTTCTTGTACAACTGCCTAGGCGCTTGTTTCAGCCTATAAAGACTCATTTTCAACTTACATACCATGTGTTTCTTCGCCTTTACTTCAAAACCTTCTGGCTGCTCCATATAGATCTCTTCTTCCAAATTTCCATGCATAAACGCATTTTTTATGTCCAACTGCTCCACTTCAAGATCTAGGCTAGCTGTCAAGCTCAAGTTGTTCGAATAGAAGTCATTTTGACTACATGTGAGAAAATTTCATCAAAATCAATACCTTTGTTCTGTTCGAAACCTTTTACCACCAATCGAGCTTTATGTATGACCAGCTTGCCGTTTTCATTTTTCTTAAGCTTAAAGACTCACTTGCACTTGAGCGGTCTTTTGCCTTTTGGAAGTTCAACCAGTTCGTACGTATGATTCTTCTGTAGAGAATTCATCTCTTCTTGCATGGCTTCCATCCACTGGATTTGTTTCGGATGAGATAGCACCTCCTTGAAATTCTCTGGCTCCCCCTCATCAGTGACGAGGATATACTCTGAAGAAGGATACCTTGTGGACTCTTCCTTCTCTCTTTCAGATCTTCTCAAAGGTTGTTGTCCTTCTTCTTGTTGTTGTTGCTCTCCTTCTTCCTCTTGTGGACTAGGGTTCTCCCCCTACTAAGCAACCTCTTCATCTGCGCCTTTCGTGTGCCATTCTTCACCTGTGGAAGGATTACGTACAGGTACAATAGAAGTAGTAACAAAGTTAGTAACTGTACCATTATCATTTTTGGTATTTGTTGATTGATCGCTATCAATCCCGACCACATCTTCTCTGAAGATCACATCTCTGCTTCTGATGATCTTTTTCCTTTCTGGGTCCCACAATCTGTAGCCGAACTCTTCATCTCTATAACCGATGAAGATGCAGGGAATAGCTTTGTCATCCAGCTTCGTTCTTTGCTCCTTCGGCATATGTGCAAAAGCTTTACATCCAAACACTTTCATATGGGAGTAGGACACCTCTTTGTTGGTCCAGACTTTCTCTGGAATGTCAAACTCCAATGGAACTGATGGACTTCTGTTAATCAAGTAACAGGTTGTGCGAGCTGCTTCACCCCAAAATCACTTAGGTAATTTTGCCATTTTGAGCATACTTCTCACTTTTTCGACAATGGTGCAATTCATCCTTTCAGCTACACCATTGTGTTGTGGAGTTCCAGGAACTGTCTTCTCATGTCAGATTCCATGGCTTGAGCAGTAGTATTCAAACTCCTTTGAAGTATACTCTCCTCCATTGTCTGTCCTGAGACGCTTTAATTTGACATATCTCCCTTTCTACCAGAGCATGGAATTTCTGAAATACTTGAAATACCTGATCTTTGGTTCTCAAGAAATAAACCCACAATTTTCGTGAAGCATCGTCAATAAATGTGAGAAAATATTTGTTACCTCTCATTGATTCTACATCCATTGGACCACAAACATCAAAATATACTAAATCAAGTATATTCGATTTTCTTCCATGAGTTGCTTGAAACGATACCCTGTGTTGTTTTCCCAATAAACAATAATCACAAGAATTCACACTTGTACCTTTTGCAAATGAGATGAGTGACTTTTTGGATAGGATCTGCAGTCCCTTCTCACTCATATGGCCCAATCTCCGGTGCCATAAATCTGCAGGCGTATCATCTACAACCGCATGTAACCCATCTTCACATATCTCAATGGTTGTATTGTACAATGTGTAGGGAGAAACTCCTTTAGCAATCACCAATGATCCCTTGGTGAGTCTTCACTTCCTATTGGCGAAGTGATTCTCGTACCCGTCTCGATCTAGAGCGACCCCTGAAATCAAATTCATTCGCAGATCTGGTACGTGTCGCACATCTTTTAAAACTAATGTGCATCCGACATTTGTCTTGATATAAATGTCGCCAATCCCCACAATCTTTAAGTGACTGGCATTTCCCATCTTGACCATTCCAAAGTCTCCTGCTTTGTACCTACAGAAGAATTCTCTTACCGGTGTGGCATGGTAGGATGTTGTATCAACCACCCATTCTGACTCTTGGCTTGCTAAGTGCATGCATTCCTCCTCCTTGTGAACGAAGAGAACCACCGCATCATCATTGTGAACTGCAGCGGTTATGTTGTCATCATTCTTCTGGCCACTGCTCTCGCCTCGACCTTTCTTTGGGCAATCTCTTTTGAAGTGACCGGGTTGAACGCAACTGTAGCAATTTCTACCCTTTGACCGGTTCCTAGACTTTCCACGAGCTTTGGATTTATCACGGCTACTCGATGCTCTATAAAAACTTCTTCCTCTGTTTTCCATGATAAGAGCATGCCCTGATTTTCGGGCTTCTTCCTCATCTTATCATTGAGTAGGATGGCTGATGTGACCTCCTTTAAATCGATGGTATCTCTACCATGCAGGATAGTTGTTGCCAAATTATCATAGGAAGATGGCAATGAGTTTAGAAGCATCATAACCTTATTTACTTCAGTGATTGTTTCTCCAAGGTTTGCCAGCTGCGTGATTAATCCATTGAACATATTTAAATGGGACAAGAAATTTGTACCTTCACTCATATGGATGGCCTAAAGTTGCTTTCTCAAAAACAACTTGTTTGTTTAAGGATTTGAACATGTATAGACTTTCTAGTCTTTTCCAAATACCAAATGATTTTCATCCCCGACATTATTGAGTACTTCATCGGACAAGTGCAATCTGATTGCACTAGCCGCCTTCTTAACCATGTCTGCCAATTCCTCGTCTTTCATGGTTTCCGGCTTTGCCTCTTTTCCATTTAGTGCACTGTCCAACCCTTGTTGGATGAGCAGGTCCGTCATACCTCTTAATATGGAGAAACCGTCATTACCGTTGAATCTTGTTACTTCATACTTTACTCCTGACATTTTTTTTGTCACAGAGTAAAATTGACAGTAAATAATATTTTTGTGAATGAGCAGAACCTGTGCTCTGATACCAATTGTTGGGAAAATTAATCCCCACAGAAATAATATTCACGGTATACGACTATAATAAATGTGAATTACTAAAATACTCTAACCAACGGTAATAATAAGAGAAACAAGGACACCGAGATTTTTACGTGGAAAACCCTTCTGAATAAGGTAAAAACCACAGCCCGAGAGGAGCAATTGATTTCACTATAGCGAGGATTTTACAATTTGTGGTACCGAGTAAAATACTCCAAGACCACTAAACACTCAAAAGAAATAACCCTTTTTTTGATTTTTCCACCTCACTACAATACCGCTTAAACTCTCTATATTTTTCCTCACAGAATATTTTGCTTCTTACTCTGTAAATCACTCTTTCTCTTTGTTTTGGTGATTATAAATGAAGGTAGAGGCACCTATTTATAGTTGAAGAATGCCCATATTGATGTATGCAATGACATCAATATTCACTTCAAAAGCTAGTTGCCCAAATTGAACTTCTAAATTGGTTGGCTTGACAAAACCAAAAGAAAGCTTCATCTTCTTTCACATGGGCCATGGGATGGACCCAATACCCCATTGCCCCACCCCAAAGAAAAAAAGGAGTATAGGATAACATTGTATTTTCTTTTGATAAATAGAGAAGAAGGATAAGAATTGGGAGATACACATTCAGTTACACAAGCCCATCATTAATATTCTTTACTTATAAACCAATAGGAAGTGTACCCAGGCATAACTGAACTTTGCACACTTTCGGCCTTCATCTGCCCATGAAAGTTTTACTTCTTCCAAACTTAGAAATCAATATAGACAATACTATTACGTGCTATCTTAATCTTGATAATCAATTTTTAAGAACTGTATCACGTGTCAAACTTCATCTAAATACCTCCATCTATCTATAATACAATTGCCTTACGTCTCAAAATGTGGACTATCACCCAAGGCAGTGAGTCGGAAGCGCAAAGCACAGGTTGGGAAAGTTAGTAAAGAACCCAAAATCTTCATTGATTATACTTTATTTCTATCTAGTAGTTAAAATCTTGTACTAAGTTTGTTAATTAAATTTTGTACAGGCAACCATGGAAAATGTCGTCGGGGCATATCATTGCTAAAGGACTTACCTTTAAATTTCCTTTTCTTCTTTGCTCTCCTCCTTTTTCTCTCTGCTTGTGTCAACTCTGTTTCTTCTTTAACATCTCCTTTGCCAGAAAATACTTCCTCGGGAGCCAGCATAGCTGCATCAGAGACTGCCACAGGTGCAATCTACCATAGAACAATAATATGAGAAAATATACTTGAACAATGATGAATTTATGCAAGTATGATAAGTTAACTCGAAAATAAGACTTCTGCACGTCAGCTCACCTCTTCCATTGCAAGTGCTGGGACATTTGCTTGTACAGACATATCTTCTATGACCTAACCAATTTGAGTCATGGAGAAGCAACATGAGACAAACCACGTACAGATTGGAAAAATCTAGCTGAATATGCATTGTTATAGTCATACCGGTTTCGGAGTGAAGTGGAAATGAGACAAAGCATCCAACTTCAAGCACAGTTTCTTAAACAGCATAGTGGCCTGTTTTAACATTCAAAATAAAGCATACTCAAAAAAGGTGCAATTGAGCATAGCAATTGAACCCCGATACATCTTTCCATTCCCTCCTCCACACGATACCCCTCAAAAGCTGCAAGAGAATTTTGCCCTTCCTTTGCATGCTGTAATTTGTTAAAACTCTCAAAACCTATTAACAGCGTTATCACTCTCTTATTCGTGCACAAAGAACCTAAGTTTACCCTACCACTGCATTTCATTAGATTGATCATCATATTCAAAGCAGCAATAATATATTTCAGCTGAGCTTATCACCTATCACTTTATAAAATAATGCATCAAGTAGTCAGACATGGTGCATAAGGTAGGCCTGTAAGATGAGGTTAGGGAATGATGACAAAGTAAAGAAGAAGAAGAACCTCCCCTCCTGTTATAAAAGAAGAGAGCTGGTTTATAGGTGAACGATCAAACACACCTCTTTCTTCTGCTCATCTGAGAAGGATAATGCTGTTGATACAAGACCAGTTTTCTGGACATATTCCTCCTGCAAAAGTATGTATGAAACAAAGTGGCAAAATAAGATAACAGAAATTTTCCTTTGGGAAGTTCACAAATAAAGCATAAAGAGTACACATATCCACAGCAGCAGTTGCTGCCAATAAGTATCAATCTCCTCGAGTAGCATGTATCCGAGAGCACTAACCTCATAAATTTCAGCAAGGCCCTTTTTGCTTTTATTGTCATCCTGCATGTTCATAAATAAAAAAGAAACATCAAATCATAGCATCATTAGTTACAGCTATCCACTTGAAATTAGTATAGAATCCACTTGAATGGACACACGTGTACAAATATACAAACAGTAATTACCAATTCTTTTGTTTCTCTCGGTGCTCTGGATGGCAAGCTAGGAGGCTTCTGAACGTCATCAAACCGACCCTAGACATCACAAGCTGGGGTCAGTTGTTGTTTACTTTATTTCATGCACACTCAAACGTTGCGTAGGGAAGAGAAGAAAAGGCAGGCATAAAACAATAGCAGAAGAGCAAAGCACATCGTTATGATTATTACGTCTGTAAGGAGTTTCTATAATTTAACTTTTACAAACAAAAAAGAAAAAGAATAAAAAGGTGCAACCTGTTCTCCTAAACTTCTATTTAACAGGTCAGTTTCCCGCAAGAACAAATAAATTTGGTGCTTGCATTCTCAACACTCAAACTTAGTAAAACGTAGCAAATGCACCCTTTTGTTTAATTTGCTTAACATCGATGTTCAGATTCAGGGTAAAATTTCTAAACTTCTTAGCCCTTGCATTTAATTTGCTTAACATCTATGTTCAGATTCAGGGTAAATTAATTCCAAAGACTTATTTTTTCTTTTTCTCCATGTCCTTTATTTTCTTCTCTTTTTCTTCTTTCTTTCTTCCTTTTCCAATTTTAAACGCTCTTTTTATTCTCTGCCACGTCCCAATCAGAGCCCAGTTCACAGATGTGAGAGTGAATTTTGAAGGGAGGGGCGACTATAAGGTGAGAAAAGAGTGGGAAATTGTCGGTAGTAACAAAACAGCCAATTTGCTAGTTTGTCCTCAACTTTAGCAAATATGCTGATAAAAATTAATGAAAAAGAACATTGCTACTCTTTCAAAAATTTAATATGAAAATTGAGAAGAAAAAATTAAATTTCAATATAGGAACCTCAGCTATATTACTAGAATTGACATATCCTCCCATGTCAAAATGTTCCAAGCTCGCCCATGTCCTTTGACCGAGTTACCACTAAATTACACAATTTTCCTCTGGTACATACTAGATGAAGCTTTTACTGCAGTCAAATTATGCAAAATTTTCTTTTTCTAGGAGAAAATCGGAGATGGAAAAAATTAAATAAAACTTCCTTAGAGTCAACAAACTAGAAATGGATTCATGAAGTAAATGTCAAGATGTGAAAGAAAATGGAATATCTATACTCGTTTGACTTCTACTTTTCTTTTATTGGGATAAATTTATTGCTAACAGTATCTTTTTATTAGTGATCTCTTTTATTCTTTAATGAAAAGATACTGTCAACAATAATTTCACCTCAGCGGTCCAAAGAAAAAAGCGACTTAGATATTTAGCAGTGTAGAGATAAAAGAAAAATATTCACCTCTACAATACGTTTCTGAATTAGATCTTCAAGTGATGCAGTAACCTCTTCAGTAATTACAGGGGCAGGTCTCACATTGTGCTCGAAATCCAGATCAACTTCCAATGCACTATTCTTTGGCCTTCTTGCAGCAGTTACCTGCCAATAGAGATTGTTCAAACATACAGGACTGAAGATGCCATATGCGGTATATATAGCTAATACATGTTAATGAAACACTGATTAAGGGAATTAGAAAGGAAGAGGGAACAATTAGAAAGGAAAACATTTATGAAGATCGTAATGTATTGTCTACAATGAGAGAAAAGAATATTGTGAAATTAACACGAGTACGGGTATAATCGAGTTTCAGTTTCATCTTGGGTCTGAGCTTGTGTATTAGTAAATGGGTTTTTCTTCCAAGAACATTTTTTTTTAAAAAAGATAAGGAATTGTGAAAGAGAGATCTTACTTCTCCTTGCATAGTCCAGGCCTTCTCTTCCAAGTTTGCTTTCTCCATTTCCTCAATTGTAGATCGGAGTTTTACAAGCTCCTTTTCATGGGTAGAAAGGCTTTTCTTCTTCTATAACAGAAGAAGAATATATGTTAGACGGAGGAAACGTGTTAGATATTGAAATGACTTGAATCTTATAGATCACTTACTCAGAGTCTCAGACATCTTCATAAACTTCACAACTGAAAGGACAAAGAGTACACTACCTGATTGTCATCATTATCATCACTCATGTCATCATCCATTCCCAGGCCATCTGATAGATCAGATGATTTGACATTTTTCTTCCGTACAATACCCTTGTTTGAACCAAAGAAGTCCTCATATCTGTGTATCATCAAGAAAAAAATGAGCAAATTGGAAGTGTGTCAATGTTGAGGTATCAAAGTTTAAAACCTCACTGAATTGTATAATGTGATTGACATTCCGAATAGAGGGATGAAAAATGGTAAAAGAGAAATGTCACAGGACAAGTGCATGTGTGGCTTACTATTAAGCTAAGAACAGCAAATATGGAATGTGATTCTGCAAGGTTTGAGCCCATGTTGGAGAACTAGTACTTGGAGATACTTAACTAATATTTTGAGACTTAGTTAAATAGTTGTACCATCAATAACGGCTGTTTAGCACGGGCAGTGAAATATAGAGGGAGAAAGAAAGCACAGGCTCCTCTACTATTTTATCAAACCGGAGAGCATCATCATCCAAAATCACTAATCTAAGACTGGTTAACTGTCACAATGACAAAGCATATAGATAACAGTCGCCCAGGGAGGCAAAATGAGCACCCTACATCCACAAGGCAAATATTGAAGGACTACATAAAGACTTTCAGTAAAGCTTTATAAGGGAGCTTAATCACATAGTCTTATCCAGTCCGCCTCAGTTAAGGCAATATGGAAAATATCACTCAATCACCCTTCACACCCAACTCAACTCTGCCTAATCGACATCAAATATACTTCCTAATGGACAATAAGCACCTCAAGTCTTGGAATAACTAGAAGAGTTTAAGTGTCTTTTACTCTAATTGAGTACAACGTATTGCTTTGCTATCTCCTTGAAATCATTGAGCTAAGGCCAAACTACAATGAGCCAATTCGGCAAATTCTTCTCGAGCTTTAAACTTCATGCTTTATTTATCATAGGAGTTAGGACACTAAAAAGATAAATAAGAACACAAAGAAGGAGCACCTAGCACTTTCGGTTCCTCCATTTTCATCATCTTCATCATCATCGAGGCCCATAAATCCAAGCTGCAGAAACAAGATAATGTTAAAAATAAATGCTTTACCCAAGAAGCACAAATCTCCACTCACCAATCTGCTTGAAATCATGATAATTTAAGCATAATATCTGAACCACCAAATGGTTAAACATAATCAACCTCTATTTTCAGAAATCAGCAAATTCTCACCTCGTCCTCGTCAGCTTCTTCATCCTCCTCCTCTTCGTCCTTGCTCCTTGTCCTCTTAGTCTTCTTCTTCAAGCCATATTCCCTTGCCTCATCAGCCTCCATATACTCTTCCAACTGGTTTACCTTGAAAAACTTATCTTCCAGTCCCCCTTTTACCCCTCCATTCTCCTCCTCCCCGTCTTCGCTCTTCTCACCATCATCACCCTCATCATCATCATCATCATCATCATCATCCTCTTCTTCTTCATCGTCATCATCCACAACATCCTCGTCATCAAAATCATCCATAGCTACATCCTTAAAGTCCTCACTTTCTCCTTCTTCTACTGCCAATTCCTCTTTGTCCCTCTTCTTTTCTTCAACTAAATTGAAAAGCTTTGAAATTTCTTCAGGTTTCTTCTCAAATTGTCTGATTTGGCGACGGAGAGAGGAAAGTAAGGGCTCAGATTGGAGGTCAATTTGCTGCCATATTTGCTCAGCATCAAAACCATCCGTCAAGAGTTGAGCGAAAGGTGACTTCGGGGTGTAGGGTTTGAGAGAAGAGTATAGGTACTTGGAGGCTAATCGAGCTGCTTCAGAAAGGTCCGGTGATGCTGAGAGATAGAGAGGTGCGTCAGTTGATTTGAGCCGCCGGAGAGCCTTGACGCCGCCAGCATTTTGGCTGTCGTCCGCCGTGGTTGCCATGGCGGAGAGTGACGGTATTCTTGTGAGGTTTGTAGGGTTTAAGAAAGACTTAAGGTTTTTCTTTATTTCAAAAACTATTATTTTTATTTCTATATATGGTCCGTAACCCGACCCGGATGAGGGTTTTTGCCCTTTAATTTGTGAGGTGTTAATGGGTGTTAAAAGATGATGAACCTCCGTCTTATTCTTTCATACCTAAAATGTCCTCTCTTGAGCAATTTTCCTTTTCTCAGTAAAAATCAAGATAATCCATTCAAATGTAGATTAAACAAACATAAACTGACAATAAATTGGTAAATTACAAGATTGTTTTCATATCCGTAAAGTGGTATTGTGACTATCGTCAATTAATTATATTTTCTTTCCTAGTTCTCTGCATTTTAACCTTTTCAACTAGTTCAGGGTTGTTTTCTTGCAGTGCATATTAATGCAAATGAATTACATGATAAAAGTCGAAAGATAGAGAGTTAACCCAAACAGAGCAGGAGTTAGAATTTAAAATTTATGGGTTCCGAACCTGTCGCATTTAGTCACTGGGTTCGCAGGTAAATATTTATATATGTTTAGTAATTTTCTAATACAAAACGGGTCTAAGCAAAAACTATTGGATTCGTCCGAAGCCGTTAATCATACGCTACCTCCGTCCCTGAACCCAAATACCTTTATTTTACCAATTTAATAAAGCTAAACTTTTGGCGGATAAAATATGGGGTAACACATATTTCTACGTTCATAAGAAAAATTCACATATTCTTCTTTTCCTCATAACTAGTAGTCGTATCCGTGCGATACGGTCAATATTAAAAAATATTAATTAGATTAAATTATGATCGGGCTTGTTTGAACAAATTAGATCATATTGCATTAATAAATTTCAATTGTCATCTTATTTGTCAACTTGATATACCCAATAATAAAATCACTATTAAATTAAAGGGACTTATATAGTCATTGAATAACTTTATTGTCCTATACTTTTCTTTATTCTATTATCCAATGTTTAGTATTTTTACATTGTTAATAGAAATTTTTGTTAGCATATTACTTTGTTAAATATTTTTGTCTGATCGCTCTCTTTTGTAATATAAGAGAAGATATATATATTTTATTAATCTTGAAATATTTTTTATTTTAAATTTTATTCTGTTGTTGTCAATACTATTATCTGAATTTTAATGAATAAAATCTCTATTAAATTAAAGGGATTTATATAGTCTTCGAATAACTTTTTTGTTATATATATATTTTATTATATTATCCAATATTTAATATAATTAAATTGTTAATAGAAATTTTTATTAGCATATTATTTTATTTAATATTTTTGTCTACTATTTTCTATTTGTAATATAATAAAATACATATATTTTATTACTCTTGAAATAATTCTTTATTTTAGCTTTTATCCTATTGTTTTCAATAATATTGTTTGAATTTTAATGAATAAAATCTCTATTAAATAAAAGAGAGTTGTATAGTCATTGAATAACTTTTTTGTTTTGTATCTTTCTTTATTATATTATCAAATATTTAGTATTATTGCATTGTTAATAGAAACTTTTATTAGCATATTACTTTGTTTAATATTTTTGTCTACCACTTTCTTTTTATAATATAATAGAAGATATATATTTTATTACTTTTGAAATATTTTTTTTATTTGAAATTTATCCTATTTTTCTCAATAATATTATCTTAAATTTAATGAATCAAATCTCTATTAAATTAATGAGACTTATACAGGCATGGAATAACTTTTTTGTTCTATATTATTTTTTATTATATTATCCAATATTTAGTATTATTGTATTGTTAATATAAACTTTTATTAGCATATTACTTTATTTTCTAAGCTGCCACTTGGTTTAGATTTTATTCTATGTTCTCAATAATATTATCTGAATTTTAATGAATAAAAATTCTATTAAGTTAAAGAGAGTTGTATAGTCATTGAATAACTTTTTTGTTCTATATTTTTTTTTATCATATTATCCAATTTTTAGTATTATTGCATTGTTAATAGAAACTTTTATTAGCATATTACTTTATTTTCTAGGTTGCCACTTGGTTTAGATTTTATCTTATTGCTCTCAATAATATTATTTGAATTTAAATGAATAAAATCTCTATTAAATTAAAGAGAGTTGTATAGTTATTGAATAACTTTTTTGTTCTGTATTTTTCTTTATTTATTATCCAATATTTAGTACTATTGCATTGTTAATAGAAACTTTTATTAACATATTACTTTATTTAATATTTTTGTCTGCTTCTTTCTTTTTATAATATAATATAAGATATATATTTTATTATTCTTGAAATATTTTTTTATTTTAAATTTTATCCAGTTGTCCTCAATAATATTATCTAAAATTTAATAAATAAAATCTATATTAAATTAATGAGACTTATACAGGCATCGAATAACTTTTTTATTATATATTTTTCTTATTATATTATCCAATATTTAGTATTATTTTATTATTAATAGAAACTTTTATTAGCATATTACTTTATTTAAATTTTTGTATGCTACTTTCTTTTTATAATATAATAGAAGATATATATATATTTTTTATTTTTTATTTTATTCTATTATTCTCAATAATATCTTCTGAATAAATAAATTTTTTATTTTTAAAAAGAAAAACAAAAATTATTTAAAAAATAAAGAAATTTTAAATTGGCAGTTTGTTATATTTTATAATTTTAGTTTTTATTTAAAATAATTTAAAAGTCCAATTTAAAACTACTCTCCTATTTGAATGCACAATTTTTTTAATTCTTTTTAGTATAAAATATTTTATTTTATTATTTTATAGATATTTAAATTCAAAAACAATAACTAATTATTAACTACTTATGTCGTATGGCTTTTTTCTAGGTTGTCACTTGGTTGAATGAGATGACTTTTTCCTCTACTTTTAATAATAGATAGATTTTTATTTAAAATAATTTAAAAAGTCCAATTTAAAACTACTCTTCAATTTGAATGGACAATTTTTTTAATTTCTTTTTTTATTATAAAATATTTTATTTTATTATTTTATAAATATTTAAATTCAAAAACAATAACTAATTGTTAACTACTTATGTCGTATGAGTTTTTTCTAGGTTGCTACTTGGTTGAATGAGATGTCTTTTTTTTTTTTTTTAATAATATATAGATATAGATTTTTAGAACGTAAAAAGGATCAAAATTGCCCTTGAATTGTGCAAAATTATCAAATTTGCGTAAAGTAAATAGTTGGCGTAGAATCTATCATTGCCCTAACAAAAATTTACTTGATCTGTCGTCATTAACTAACATATGAGCCTTTTATACTAGAAAAAATTGTCAAATTTGTTACTATTTCACAATGCAAAAGGTGTAGACTAAAATTACCCTTGATTTTTTGAAGAGTCATTGTTTCGACAGTGACACCACTCTCTTCTTCAACAACCAAGGCTCAAATTAACCATCCCCAAGCCTCAAATTGCCCGAATGAAACTTAAACAATGGTCAATTGCATCACCAAGTGAAATTCCGACCCTATCGGAAGTGAACTCCACTGACTTCTTAAATCATCAATAGTGATGTCAAAGATCTACATCGATCTCTTAAGCTAACACATACTCATGTACAAATAATCGATCAATTCCTAAATTATTTTGCAGTAATACTGTGGCATCAAAATAGGGTTATAGTGGTAGAGGGTGGTCTTCTAGCGAAAGTAAAATGATCGATGAAGGAAGTGGTGAAGGTGAATAATGTGAGAGATATCGTCTGACTGAGGTAATTTTGTATGGAATTTATGCATGCTCTTTTTGTGAATGTCGTGGAAGTGAGAAGTGGTGGTGGAATAATGTGTCTTCAAATTTTCACTTTTAGAGTAGAGAGAATCAATTATTAAATTTGAACTCTATTGCAAAGTACAGGCATATTCGGACCATTTCGCATTCTTTGAAGGTAAATTTGATACTTTTCTTCTGTGAAAAAAAAGCACAACTTTTGAAAAGGTTATTTTGAGGGATACGTTTATCAATTTGCGCAACGACAAGAATAGATATGGAAATTTGGACGTCTCCCCTCCTAAGAAATGCTAGCAAACGATTTTGACCAATAGCACAAGCAAGTGTTTTGAATGACAAGTCTCCAGAATGAATGTGAATTGCAAGTGATATAAAAAGTGAAAATCATGTCATCTAATTTGACTTTTATTTGCAAAATCATTCTGCTCGAGGGAAGAGCTCAACTGTAATATGCACTCACATAAAGGACTCAAAGTTATATTTAAAGAAATCTTTTATTTTTTCACATTTCGCCATATTTCGCATCTCTCTTTCTCGTGCCATGCTCAGGTGAGTGGATCTTCAAGGTCAGTTCTTTCTCCCACCATCTCTAATTTCAACTACTACCTCCGTCTACTTTCCCAATCGGTAACTTGATTTCAGTTCAACCTTGTTCAACAACAGCAGCTGTATCACACAAAAATCTTTAAATTCTTATTCAATTAAAAAAGGAAAGTAATAAAATCTCAATTCGTTTAGGAAAGTGTTGAATTTGGATGAAAATGTTTATTTTCCCTGATTTATCTTGATGAATTTGCTAGGTGGATTTCGTTTATTTTGTTGTAAGCAGAGGAAATTGGGAGAGGGGACAGAGAAGAAGTTATCTTTTGTGGTCACCTCTCCTTGTTATCCACTCGGCCATGAGGAGTGGAATGGTGAGGCTGCTGAACTGAAAAATATGAGGGCTGAAAATTGTGATAAATTGTTTATATTGAAAATTCTTATGAATCGGCAGAATATAAGAATAGTGAACTAATTTGAAAAGATATAGAAAGCTTTGGGATTAGTGGTGGTTCATTGAAATCGAACTTATGGGGATTGAGGATTGTTCAGAGTTCCTTTGGGACATTAAAACCATGGGAGGGAGTTTGGATAGGTTGGAGCTGAGTTTATAAGAAGTTTGGATGAAAGTGAAACGTCATCAGAATGCGAGCATTCAGACAGCGATGACTTAGTGTTTGGCAGAAATACCAATGATGACAAGAACTTTACTTCTTATTATAGAAGAGAGGTAGAGCGCTCTCATGAAGAAAATGACAAGAATGAAAATAAGTTGGTCATGAGTTCGGCAATAGCCTTTGTTTCAGATGATTTCATGCAGGAAAATGGTGAATTTACTCTCACTTCAATGGTGCATGATTTCAACCTGAAAACTGTCCTACTATTAAAAGTGAAAATGGATGTTTGAATACTGCTACAACTGTCATTGCTGAGTATTCGAGTTTAGGTTTAGCAATACCTAAAGAAGAGGATCTGCCAAGTAATCACGACCAAGCTGGTGATGAATTAACTAACTACCCTGCTACCTGTTCGGTGGACCTTTCTAGTTTTTTGAACCATGGGAAATCTGAACATATTGAAGATAAGAACGCTATGCTTATTACAAACAATCAAATCCAACACGTTAACGGATCAGCAAAGTTTCTTGAGCAGTCTTCTGCTTTCGAATTGTTGAAACTGGACAAAAGTCCTCAAATACAACTAGAAGAAGTTCCTACTAAAGAGGATCTGAAAATTGAAGACGATGAATGGGAAGTGAAACTTCAAGGTGCCTATGCTGAGGAAGTAATCCATATCCATGATGATCTTGTTTCCGAAATAGTGGAGCTAAAGCACAGAAGCTTATTATTGGGCCCTCTATCTCATCCTGATGCAAAAAAATATCATTCATCTACAGAACCTTCCAAAGATGTAAAGTTTAGAACTATCCCCAGACCAAAGCTCATCTACATCACAAGCATCAGTGCCTAATGGTCATACAAAGGCTAAAAGTACCTCCCTTTCAGTTGATTCCATGTTCTCCGTCAAACAGATAACAATTAAAGTTAGCATTATTATCTTCTTCTAATCTCCTGGCTCCTTGAAATTTGGAATTTCATTGGTGTTGTATATTACTATAATAACTATGCATACTCGTTTCACAATGATTTGCATTCATTACATATATCTATCTGCTAGGTAAAGGACCTTTTACCTTATTTTATCTTCAGTAATAATCATGCTGGCAGAAGCATGCCACAAGTGAAAATAATTCTCGAGTTTCTTTATTTTAAAATCCATAAATCCTAAAGCATTAGGGTGAATTTGTACGCATAGCCCTCTATTTTGTTGCTCTATGAGTGACTCCTTTACATAAAATTATGTGCTTTCACAACATGAGGTAGTTATTTGATTAAAGTATTTGACATTTCTATGTCAAATGTATGCTTATTTAACACGGTCCATTGAGTAGTCTCTTCATCAGGAGGTTGTATCAGTTAAGCCTCCATCTTGTAATCCTACCTAAACAAATCTGCAAACAATGCGATATGCTTGTGTAAATCTGGTTCCCTGTATGAAAAAGGTCTGTTTGCTTGTTGAACAGAAAACTGTGATTTAGATGTCTTAGATCTTCAGTATTTGATTATTAGGAACTGATAAAGAAAGGGTTCATGAAATAGTAGCTACTAGGAAGAAAGGCTGGTTTAGAGAAAGAAGAAAGAAAGATTTCGGCTTCATAAATGATAAAGTGCTTATTTATATGCTGTGGAGTGGAAACAGATTTTTGATGCTTGAATTATTAATTTTGAAGTGCCTTTGTGTTACAAACCCTCAAGGGTCCACTTACTTTCATGCAGCATTTCCCTTTTGGACATACTGATACTTTTCTAAGTGTAAGATGACTTTTGGTGACCTCTACTACTGTATTTATGGCCCTTCTGTCTGGATAGTCAGGGTCCGCTGGTTCATGCTTATGTAGAACACCGATTGAAAGGAGAACTATATCATTTGTTCTTAATTATCTGAACAGAGGTTATTGCTGGCAGTACTATTGTTTTCATGTTGGTCAATTTATATTAGTATTATTTTCTCTAGCGTTAATGAATTTCTCTAGTTCTATGTACAAGGCTCCTTGATGCGGTTCTTTCTCTTCCTTTTGCAGACACAAAAACTTGAGCTAAATGAGTTACTATATGATGAGCTTGTTCATGATATGGAAGACATATTACTTGAATCTGGTGAATCTCTTGGATTTAGTTTTGGTGACAAGATTTATCAATCATATATACCACTTCCTTCAAGAGATGGAGTTTCTACTGCTTCTACTTCTGGTACTGATGATGCGTATGCTGTTGCCAATGACCAACCTCTGAATGCCTGTACATATATACAGCCTTTGTTTTTGGGTTCCAAGAAAATCATGTGAATTGAAGCTTGTGCTTTAGTTGAGATCTGTAAGTGTGTCCTATTCTTTGTCTCTCGTCTCTCTGTACCTCTCATTTGGTCCTTTTGTATTTTACTCCATTCAACATGTATTCTTTTGTAATAATGTTTCAGAGACAAGGGTGAGTTTTTCTTCTACCCCCTGATTATTTTCTTGTATTACAGTCAAAACTTATGCTATAAATGAAAGACAATATACTTTTTGGGAAGTTAAAAAATCTCAGCTAATTCAGCGTGTAAATTCAGCATTCTTTGGGTTTGCCAACATATCGCGACATCACTTTAGTTTGTAAGAATTTGAAGAGTGCAACTTATCCTATTTATGGCTGTCTTTTCTGTATACAGTGAGGAATTTCTCCATTCTATCTTTTATAGGAGTATATGTTTTTTGTTTTGGCTTCTGTAGTGGAGCAGTTGGTATCTGCATATCCGTCAGAGTACAGAGCACAACCAGGGAAATGGGTAAGGATATCCTACACTGAAAGTCTGTATTTACACTATCAATGTATTTGTAACCTGTCTTATTTTTCAGGTTACTCGTAAGTATATCCTTTTTCTGGATTAAAAAAAGGAGCAACGGGGCCTGAAAAACAGTGAATCGCATTATACATATTCCATCATAGATATTGGATAAAGGTTTATCATAAACTTTTGGAAAAATAGTGTTATCTGATGCTGATGCCTCTTTCGAAAAAGTGATTAGTCGCATTCCACACATTTAACCAGTTGTGACTGAAGATGCTTTTGTTCTCCAACATATAGCCATTGCCCCACTAAAAAGTGGAGATCTGAACAGAAAAATGGACCATTCACTATTTGACAGCTTCCTAAGTGTCGGCATGTTCACAGTATTTAGTCTTAGGGGACAAAAAGTTACACTATTGGAGTTACTAATATTTGGTTGTAAATACAAAATCCAGACTTTGTTCAAGAACTTGACCTCATCCAAGCAATGAGTAATCTTTGAAAAACTATAGGACAGTCACTTTTAAGGATCTGCAGTGATTTGTCAATTGCAATCCGTAATAAGAGGAATATTATTTGAGTGAAGGAAAAATTGAAGTGATTTAAAGTGATATGGAGATTCACATGATTCAAAGTTTAACGAAGAACAAACATTATAGAGCTGATACTAGAGTGAAAAAAGAGGATGTATTAACATTTTGTGTATATTCCAATCATCTTCAATAGAAGTCTGAGCTCTGCCAATAAGTTATAAATAGTGATATGAACAATATATCTCTATTTTGCATAGTTAGGCTACATGTATATCCTGCAAACCCAAAACTCTAACCTTCTATTTCTTTTTTCTTTTTTTGTGTGTAACCTCTCAAGATTTACTGCTATTTTGCTACATAACATCCTCCCCCCCTTTTTTTGGCTGCTGTTCAGAAAATGAAATCATGTTGCATTATCTGCTATTTGTGGTAATCTTTTCCATTTTCCCTAACTATAGCTGTGTTTAAAGCATAAAACCCCTTATTTGACTTTGGACTAGAATTCCAGGATACATCAGCTTGCACACTGATAAGAGTGAGGGAACCATTTCCTTAGCAAATGGTGTTTCAGCTTCATAACCAAAACAAAAATACCATAGCATGGTATGTGCATTAGCGCCACTGATGAATACCTGAAAGAGAATTCATTTTCTTGATCAACAATTATTTCCAAAATAAAATTCGCAAATTTTAATCGTATAGTTTAAGACTTTGGACGAATTACATACCATAGAGGAGAAAATGAAGATGCAAGATCGAGGAATGGATATGGCCACCTGGTTAAAAAACCATACCAGTATTGATTAGTTGTTCAAGACAGAAAGATGTAAAATGTAACTGCAGTATGGGAAAAGAAGAGTGTGTTATTACCAAATTGAGATGCAGGCATGGACTGCCCACTGGAAAACAACATAAACTGCTGTCCACAGAAAGAAATATCCAATTCGAAACCAAGGGAAACGCTGAAATGATTACATTATGGAATTAGACGCTAATTATACGACAGATAACTTATGGAGACAATTTTTGAGATCAATGAGAAAGGTTAGTGCAAATTACCAAGCAGTTGAGAGCTGTATCACCAAGTAGAAACACAACATTGATTGAATGCATGTTTATAATCCACTACAACATAGATGAAATATCAATTAGAAACACATAACAACAACGACCCAGTGAAATACCACTAGTGGAGTGACTATACAGTAAAGTCATAATAGTAAATGTAGCATACTTACAAAATTTAAATTGTAGCCTCTAATTGTCAGAAATGGAACGAGTACAAACCAGAAGACACAATCAGTAAGCGTTACAGCTCCAGCATTCATCTAAGTAAAAAGAAGACAGTCGTTAACAATTAAGTTGTTCTCTTTGCATGTTGAATTTCATTGAAGTAGAATTGCAACATGCCTTGTCATTGAATAAGACATGGAGTATATGTTCATTTTACCTGGAAAATTATCTGAAAAAGATATCCCCAGAAATCAGCAATTTGGCGAGAATTCTGTTCTGCATCTTCCCCTACCTGTTTTGCAGCATTTGAACTGCTGCTACTTTCTACATTCATAGACAATCTTCGCGAACCATACTCAGCGTCTAATCTCTCGTTATCAATTCCATCACCACCAACCTTATTGTGATATTGGTAACATCCATACATTGAAAGCACAGATCCAAGCTACATTCATATAATAATAAATCATGAGCCAAATTAGAGACTAAAAACAAACAAACTGATTGACTTTAATGTTACTATTACTTACCCCAAAATAAATAGTGATCAATGTGAATGTCCACCTATTCAGCAGACAATACATAACAAATATGAGGACATTTTCAAGACTCATTTATCAAATAAGATTTCATTTTACTTGATGAAATCATTTGGATATTCCATAAATTTGATTGAGAAAGTACTTACTGTGTATAGTAGTAAAAGATTTCACCTCCATCAACAGCAACATTTAAGATTAACATTAACAAGAGAATTAAAAAGGCGACGACTCTATATCCAAGAAGCCAACCAGGATGTATAGTTTTAAGACATGGTTTCCAAACTTCATCATCATACAAGAGTCCAGGGGAATCTTTCTGCTGTTCTCTGCTCCTATTCCTCGAATCGCGAGGGCCTTCATATTTTGTTATGAGAATGGATGCAAAAATCATTGAAGCTAATATCCAAATGGAGCAAAGCATAACCTTCCAATTAAACCAGTAACTTGATGTTGTTGTATCAACAGTCAAAGCTGGTTGCCATGAGTTTTTTGGTTCTCCTGTTAGAAAACTCATTATATCAACACTTCTCCCTTATTTAGGAAACTCTCCGCAAAATTGGCCAAAGGTACAGAACTGTTTGAATTATCCACAACACTAAAGAATGTTCTTGTTTTTTTGCTTTTTCTTTACTTTTTATTCAAAAGAATTGAATAAATACAAAGAATTGAAATCCCAAAAAATTTGAAAGGTAAAGATGAAAACTTGAAGGAACAAAGTTGAAATGCAGAAAGCAAGAATGATATTATTATAGAAATTTCAAGAAGCCAGGACTTAGTAGAGACCAAAACTCAATCAAAAAGCTAAGCAAAAAGGCCCAGTTATGGCATCCCATAAGGGAAATAGAGAATAAATCTCAAAGATTATGTAACAGGAAAAACTGTAAACAGTTTTATAACAGCTTGAGCCTTGAGGGGGTGGTGAAGAATGCAGTATCAAGTAGTATGATATTGACCTACATTTGATATCTGAAAGGAATCAGAGATTCCAAACTTTCAGCATGCATTTGCACAGAAAGATATAATGGAATTAATTTAATATATAAAAAATTTGAAATAAAAGGTGGGAAAAAGAAGGTAAGTTCTTAATTGTAAGCAAAGGAAAGATAGGATACTTACAGGGGAAAGCAAGGCGAGGTGGGAATATATGCTTTGCTTCTTTGCTTTGCAGGAATCAATATTTTTAAGAAAAAATAAAGAAAGAAATTGAAGAGAGAGGACAAAAAGGATGGTGTTCTTTGAGCATAAGCTTCTTTATTTGTTATCCCAATAAGTTTTGCCTAATAGGAGTACTCTATAATCCAATGTCACAATCTCAATATTCCCATGCAACTATTAAATTCTTATTAGACATACATGATATGTCACATTTTTTCTGGTAGTTTAATAGACTTGTTATAGTCCTTTTTACTTTTTTTGATATTCCAAGTGTCATTGGTGGGGGTGGGGGTGGGGGTGGGGTGGTTGGGTGGTGGTGGGGGGATTCCACCTGTCTTGGTGTTAGGAAAGTTTTTGTTGGATTGCTACATTTGCTAGTTGATTCTTCTTTTAACACAGACAATATATACACATGTAAATGTTTATGAGCTCCCAATAAAGAAATACTGTTCTTTGTAAATTTATTGGTACGATACATCTGCACTTTGCAATAAATGTATTGACTCAAGAAATTAGTTCTCCAATAATAAATACTCTATCCGGTCCACAATAAATGATTTTTTTGAATGTTTTCACACAGATTAAGAAATCTATTTTTTAATATTAATTAGCAATGAAATTGACCATATTAACCTTTATTATCTCTTCACATAAACACCCTTAACACATACTCCAACATTATTTACTCCAAGGACAATGTAGGAAAAAATAATTTATTTATTTTTGAAATCTGAAAAAATCACTTATTTTGGATCACAAAAAAGGCCAAAAAATCACTTATTATGGACTGGAGTCAGTATTGAACAGCATATCCAAGGGAAGAATGCTAGAATTTCACTAGTTGTTTGATAATAGATTAATTATTAAGAAAACAGCATGTGAAGTGATTCTTCCAATTACTCCAATAATGGGGTTGTTTCACTTAAATTGACAAATTTTGTATTCCCAATTGACAGATTATATTAGAGTTTTTCCTTAAAAACAATGAGACAATTTTAAAAGGAATAAACGTGCACCATAAGGTTTATAAATACTGCAGGTTTTAACAGTTCCAAAACAAATAAATTCTTAAACATTTCCAAGGTGAAATGTCGTGTGATGCACCCCCCGAAAAAGTGTATGATCGCCATTACCTCCATATCCAATTTGGTCATTAGAAAAACAAAAAAGTCGTTTATTGTTTTTTTTTTCCTTCAATCATAGTCTAACTGTTTTAATTGGTGGAGTGTCAATTAACTGAGATGTTAAAAAAAAATGTTAGAAAATTATGTGTATGATTAAAGGTGTGCAAAAATATTAAAATACTCCCTCCTTCACTTTTACTTGTCTATTATAGACTTTACACGTCCCTTAAGAAATAATAAATGAAGTATATAATTTATCATGATACGCATATTAATTGAGACATATTTCTAATTGATTTGAGAATATAATTGAAATAAGTAATTAATATTGTGGATATACCGGGAAAAAAGAAATTATCTTCTATTGATATGCTAAAAGTGAAATATATTTTTAGAATACTGGACAAGTAAAACTGAACGGATGAAGTATATAATACAATATGAATAGGATGAAATGGTTGTTTTTCACTATATGTGTTCCAAAATTATTCCAACTCCCAAAACAAAAATTATATTAGGTACGTGGTCTAGTGATATCATCCGTGTTTGGGAGAAAAATATATAAAAGATAAGACAAAAAGAGGAAGGTGCGAAATATGATATGTTTCAATCATAAGAAATAGGGAGGTTGAATGAAGAGGGCAAATCAGGTAGGGCCCAATGGGTCCAGGGCCCACTATCCTACGCTCATACTACGACGAGAGCCCAGATTGTTAATTAGTCACATGGTTTGCGTACACGCTATTAGGCCCAAACACGTAGTCTTTACTCTTTAAAGTTTAACCCCTTGTTTTAAGGTTTTTTGGACTCCTGTCCGTGAATGGGCCCCACAAATTACCTTTGTTTTGGTGCTTGAAAAGGTAGCCAAGATTGATTCGCAAGCAAAGCTGAAAGTCTAGATTCCCACTATAGTTTTTCCTTTTCTTCGCTTGTGATTTTCCCTTTTCCAATTAAAAGTTTGAGGTAAATAAATGCAATTGAACAAATTGTAAAAACTTAAGCTCATTGCTTAACTGCCGAATGGAGATATTACACCCGTGATTAAGTGGCCAATGGGCTACCTAGTAGAGGAATACGGGCACGTGCTTTCTTTAGTTTTGAGATTTTTTTCATGATAATTACTTAGTACGATGGATCGAAAGTAGCAACAAATAAGACAAAGTTCAAAAAAGTAAATTACAATAAGCAAGTATAGCTACTATGTCAATGACGTTACTATATTGTAATTTGTAAACCAATTTGTTGTCTGCTAATGATTGCTTCAATCACAGGAAATTTCTCTAGTTTTAAGAGTGTTTTTTGTCGGCTTAAGACACACACAAAAAAATTACTCCATCGATACCCCTATTTGTTTACACTCTCACTTATCAAGTGTAAAAATAACTTTTTGAAACAAAATTTCCCTAAACTGATCTATTTTCTTACTTAAATACTTGAAACTATAGAAAAACCATAGTAAGGTGCAACTCTTGTCAAAATTCACTAGTTTGAATGTCAAGGGAAAAGTGATAATATTTAGAACTTCTTAGTGGGAGCTGTCAAATTGCAATCTTATCTCTATGCCGAAACATCAAACTGAATTTCGGTTAGACACATACTTAGACAGGTTTATATAATCTTTTAAAATGTTACTCTTTAGACACAATATTTCTATCATTTCGTTATAAAAATGGCAAAAGCCAATTTGACCTCTTTAACTCTTTTTTATTTCAACTGGTTCCAAACGTTCCCTCACATTTTTCTTATAAGGTATTTAACCAAAAAAAATAAAAAAATTCTTATAAGGTATGCACTTACGGGTATATATATTCGTCTTTGCTAATATAACTCTATTACTTTATTCAGCACAAAATGCGTGTACTAATTCATGCATTAAAATATGGTAAACGCCTCTAGTGTTTCTCATGCCCAGTATTGCCCACGGGGAAGAGAACCAACAGTACGCAAAGAATGAGCAACTGGATATATCTAAAGTTTTTTTACGTCTGCACAGTAAATGAGAAAATACCACAACTTTCATAAACAAACCAAGCTACGGGGTTCAAGCAAAAACAAGCCCTCTCCTCAAGAAAAAGGGTTAAAATGATGTCATTTGGCACCTACTAAATGAACCTGAGAAGGTCTTCTTAAATTCGAATAATTAACTTACAAGAATTAATAAACATATTGAAATGCTTGCTTTAAGATGGAGTTGCGAAAATACATCAAATGTGTCTATACTACTTATTCTTACATTCAGAAAGAGGAAGCAGCACAAACATAAGAGATAGAAACAACACACAGAAATATGGAGAGAAAGGCTGAAGGGAACACCTCTCATTTGAAGCCACTGGAGATGCACCAAATCTGGTTCAGATTAGGCTCCTCAAGTTTTAGGAAAATGGCAGGACTCGAAGCTTTTGACAGATATAACGAGCAAAGACAAAGTTACAGGGAAAACTGAACGCTTACTTATTGACAACATTTTCAGGGAAATACCAAGAGAATGGCAAAACAGAATAACAGATTGGGCATTTCTAACTAATTTGTTCCTTATAGCTTTTGTACTTTACAAGACAGTTCTTAAAGTGAAACATTCCAAGACCCAGCAACAATGCGAACACTGATAATTTTTAGCCTAAAATGTCACTGCTTGTCATGATGTTTAAAGTTTTAGAATTTTATACATTTACAAATAGGAAAAAGAAATTGTATTGCACTTGAGCCAGAAGTCCGTGTAATTTGATTTCTTAAACTTGAAAAATGTGAAACCGCTTACAGTCATATCTAAGAATATAGATTCCTAAAAACAAATGTTATAATTCTCAATTACCTAAAAAAGAGGTTACAATTCTCGAAACCAAACGGCATCTTAATGGTCTTTTAGTGGAAAGACAAAAAATAGATATACAACAGGGAAACCAATTCACTATCTGTTTGGGTAATTTCAAGCAACACAAGTATAATCTCTATGAGAATGGCGCCATGAAAAACCTAGCCGAGAGGTTCCATTAGATGAAAGCGTTGAAATAAAATGATGTGTGAAACGCAAATGCCCTGCTTACATAACAATTAGCAACGACTGAATTAAGAGGCCACAATCAGTGTTGTAGTTAGAAGTAAGCATAACGAAGATGTTGCTTGTGAACATCAGAATATTAGAGTGACGACCCTTGAACATTCATAAATATTTGTCGAGGTGCTATTAAGTGGACCATGTTAAATTTTCCCACAACAGCATGTTGAAGCTCACTTACCCCTTCCAATCTTTCAGCTAATCGTTCTTCATTAGGAAAGCCATATATTCCACACGATATAGATTTCAAAGTGAAAAATAAAAAAAAAGGTTAAAATTTGATCACAGAAGACCTCGTAGAAGCATTTCGAAGCAACAAGCTAGATGATATGAAAACAGATCAATGACAGAATGTTTCCATGTTGCAAGCATTTACGCATAACATGCTACTCTACCCAACGCTAAAGTGATCGCGATTTCAACCATACCACCATGCATTTTTCTTAAGGTTTTAAAAGCGTGCAACGCTCGTGAAAACATGACTATTGTACCAAATAATAAGACAGCAGAACTTTGTCCCAATTGCTTGAACATCAATTACCAAAAGAGTATCCATACCAAATTAAAACCTTGAAATATAAATTTCATCTCCATATCACTACCATAACAAAAAGCATCTATTGAAAAACAATGTAACCCATAAGAACCAACATCATCCAAGTTAACATAAACGAAGGCAAAAAGGAAAGCTGTGGATTACACTTCACAGGCAATCTAGAAAAGAGAGGTTCCCTTTCCTTTCTTGTCTCCACCAATTTCAAAGTGCTTGCACCTCTGCATAACCAAAGAAAATGATTAACAAACAGATTAGGAAACATAAGCACAACTGCAGTGCAGAGATCATCCATTAACAAACCTTGATTGGGTGCTGTGAAACATGTTTGCAACCTTGGCATTGTAGCCTCAACACGATCTTCTTAGTGGTTTTTGCCTGGTTCGTAATGGCAAAACAAACAGGTCAGTTATTCCGTATCCAGTACACTGAATGCAGTGCTACACCAGTGAAAAACTTCATATTCTTTCTGGCATTTTTTCCAATACTAATATCCTTTTAACAAAACAATAATTCCATATGCTACCTTTTTGTGGAAGACGGGCTTTGTCTGACCACCATAACCTGACTGCTTCCTGTCATAACGACGCTTTCCCTGAGCAGCCAAACTATCTTTCCCTTTCTTGTATTGTGTAACCTTGTGCAAGGTGTGCTTTTTGCACTCCTTGGACTTGCAGTAGGTCTTCTTTGTCTTAGGAACGTTCACCTACAAACAACCACATTGAACAGTCACTTATTATGCTACGAGGAACATATCAAGACATTACTGCATGCCAAAAGCAGGAATAAAAGGGCATTAAAAACCTCAATAAAGGGATACAGCCATTGCCATACAGTAGTATATCAATTACACCTCAATTACGTAGCTCTTGAGCATAAGCTATAATTAATCCTATATGTCTACACCACAGAAACATGGACTTGCAGCTGTTCAATTTACAAACTAATGTGCTTAATGGGTGCATTTCTACTAAGGAATGAAGAAAAAAAATACCACAAAATAGTAACTACAACAACTATATATCACCAAACAAGAAAAGCAAATGTAACGCTTGTTAGGCTCGTGTACTATCTATCCAAGTGAAGAGCGATTAGTCATTTCATCTAGTTCCCCAACTAAGTTAAGGCATATTCCTACTCTCTTATGTCAAAGGAACGTTTCATACGACGAGATTTCTAAGCTTCGATGTGACTATAACACTTTCACTGATGAAACGCATTGAATTGATACTATACTATCGCACACTCAATTGATAAGAAATTACAGATGTGGGATACAGATGTATTACCATTTTCACCGGCCGATATTTAGACAGAAATACCAGAGAGCACAATTGCCGTTCAGCTGGTGCCGATCGAAAGCCCTAAGACGCGAGAAGAGAATAAGTTTTATACTCCTGACTTAGGGTTATGATTTATGAAAGACTTGGCGAGTGGGCTCTGCATGTAGGCCGAAAATATTGGGCTACAGGTAAAAATATGTCATCGGGCTTACTGTTGTATGGACTGAATTGTGCAAATCATTACGGCCTGTTCTGTCTGGTATATAATTTTGGAAAATTTACCTGCCATAGCTAATTCTAAGATTTATTTATGGATAATAACTACTTTTTAATTTAATCACTTTCCATAGTTATAATTTGCGCATCATAGCTATGCCAAATACATAGAGTTATTCCACTGTATCAATCTTTTCCCTCAACCTTCTCTCTTCTCCCTCAACTCTCTCTCATTTTCCCTCTCTCTTCGCCCCCGGCAAGGCCACCGTCAACTTCTCCGACTGGGCTCTACCGAAGCCCATCCAAACAACCGTCTCTCTCTCTCTCTCTCTCTCTCTCTCTCTCTCTTCCCTTCTATCATCTCTACCATCAGATATAGTCGCTCATCTCCCGCTCTCTCTTTTCCGTTCTCTCATCTCCACCGTCAGATCCAAATATGAAAATCACAAAGTTGCGACAGATCAATTACCTACGGCGAAAACAATGGAGGAGGAAGATCGAAGGGATCGCCAGATCTAGATCTAACGGAGATACCGAAATCCATGGCTTCTTCTCATTCTTTGTATCTCACATCTAAGTGTATTCGTCTGACCGACAACTTATTCCTCCACCACTGCTTTTCTTGTCGAAAAAAGAAGCTGCCTCTTTCTCCTCCACTACCTTTCACGCCAGAAAATTGTTGTATATACACAATTTATTTTTGGTATTTTGTCAGAGATCTAAAGTATACGTTATATTTTGGTCGGAGATAGGACGAGATTTGATTGTATTCTCCATTTTTAAACACAGTTTATTTTATATTCTCGTCAGAGATTTGACTATATTCTTCATTTTAAATATAAATATAGTGTATTTTTGAAAGGATTTGAATGTATTTTTCATGTTTTAGTGTAAATACTGTGGTATTTTATATTTCGCCAGAGATCCGACTGAGTTTGATTGTATTCTTCCTTCTTAAATACAGTGTATTTTGTATTTTCGTCGGAAATTTGACTGGACTTGACGGTATTCTTCATTTCGTCATTTTTTTAATATAATTACATTTAAATACAGTTGAATAAGTTCAACCTTGCGACATCAAATGAGGTTGGATACAACTGAACAGTATATTCAAATACACTCAAATACACGTGATTTTTTTTTTTAAAGTTGAACAATATATTTAAATACACTCGAATATAGCGCATTGTGAAAAAATTAGCTACGAAATGTAAATACATAAAATGTAGCTACCAATTGTTAAAAGCCCCTTAAAAAGGTAGTCATTTATGAAAGTTCCAAACATCCGATTACCCAAAATATGGCAGGCGCGCGCATGTTCCCCATCTCAATGAGTAATACTTTGTAACAAAATTACATATATTTTATAAAATTATGCTTGAGTTATAAAATAAAGTTTAATCTTTTGAAATTGATAACTATTGATCCTCTATAGCTAACTCAATAAAAGAAAAACAATTGTTCATAAAAGTCCTCAATCATTATTCAGTATATTCACCTTTAATATTTGCCATTTGAGTTTGAGGAGTTATCGTGCTTCTTTGTTAGTTTCAGTAAGAACGCATAGTCCTTGGAGATTTAAGATTATTCTAATATTTTGTTAAAAAGTTATTCCCAAGTTCATTCAAGAAGATACAAACAAGGTATAGACCGGTGCTTAATTATACGTGAATTAATTATTTTGTTTGATTAAAATAAATTTTTTAAAATGCATGTTTAATTGTTTTTCGTTAAAACATTTTAGTTTAGACGCTATTGTATTAACTACCTTTAATTTAATATGTGATTTTATGTCCTCGTATTTTAAGTTTTTAATTGAAAATCAATTGAAGTCACCATATAAGAACGCTCTCATTAGAAGGGATTTATGTTCAATTAGTGTAACTTATATAAGGTAAAATGTTTATTATTTTAAATTCCTAAATATTAGTACTTCTTACCTAGTTTAATAAGGAAAGGTTTAATATGCAAATATTTAATTGATTTTAAAGTCTTAACTAATAGGAAAGTAACTTAAATTATAATTTTGTTCATTGTGAAAACTATTTTTCAATGGTAAAAAAGGCGAATGACATTTCGCTAATGATACATGCATACATACATACATACATATATATATATATATATATATATATATATATTTGACCGAGCGAACAAATATGTTAAAAGCCATATAATTTTATCACAAAATGTGTTTTTAATACATTTTGGCAAAAACATTAAGAACTATATACAAAAGTTGTGTATGTGTAAACAAAGTCTCACATGAGAAGTAATAAAGAAAAAGAAGCTATTTGTGAGGAGTTGTATAATCTTAATAATGTAAGGCCTTTTGAAAAAATCCTGCGGGTTTGGTCCAAAGCGAACAATATTTCACCATCCGTTTTAGCCCAACATAAAAGTTTGTTTTTGTCATACAATTTGGAAAGATATTAATTTTTATATTCTGCCAGTATAAATAAGGCATAAATCAGTTATAACATGTTAAAATACACTTACATTGTTAAAATTCTTTGTACTCAATATAAGTAAGATAATTCGTTTTTTGAAGGGAGCATAAGGAGAATATTATAGGGAAACTATTAGCTATGTCCATTTATAAGTACCTTATTACATAAATTGGCCAATTCATAAAATGCTACCCCCTCCATTTCAAATTAGATGAGTTAATTTGACTCGGCACGAAGTTAAAAAAAAGACTTTCGAAATTTGTGATCTTAAAATCTTAAGGCGTAAAAGCTTTGTGGGACCATGACGTTTGTGTGGTTATAAGAGTTTTTCATTAAGGGTAAAATAAAATGTTTAAAGTTGAATTATTTTCAATTGTAGAAATGTGTCATTCTTTTTGGAATGGACTAATAAGGAAACTGTGTCATTTAAATTGAAACAGAGGGAGTACTAAAAAAAGACAGCCCGGTGCACTAAGTTCCCGCTATGTGCGGGGTTCGGGAAAGCGCCGGACCACAAGGGTCTATTGTACGCAACCTTACCTTGCATTTCTGTAAGAGGCTGTTTTCACGGCTCGAACCCGTGACTTCCTGGTCACATGGGAGCAACTTTACCAGTTATGCCAAGGCTCCCCTTCAAAGGGAGTACTAATATTAGCCAATTATCTATTTATAGCAAAAAAGAAAGTTAATATTTTGCTTTTTTTGAGTGAGTGTTATTAGAATAGATTGGGTACATCTTAATGTGCTTGAATCTCAGTTTTGGGATAATTTGGTGGAGTTTTGAGGTGGTTTGAATTTAGAATTCAAAGTAGAAGATGAACATGAAAAAAATGATATGTGTATCACATATGTATCATATATGTATTAAATATGTATCACATGTATATCTATGTATACTTGTGTGTGAGATAGTGTGAGATACATGCGTGATACATGTTTGATACATTTGTCGTAGAAGAATTTTCTAAACTTGATTCTAACTACGAATTTTGATACTAGATCAGTCCAAATCACTTTCAATTTTTCTCAAATTTTGTATATTGACTCATCTATATGTTTTCAATATATTTCAACTATACCCATTGAAAAAGGTCCTTTTTGTCACGATTTGGTCATGACTTGGATGAGTAATTAGGAAAAGTAGGTGTTTGTGTCGATCCAACCAGTAGCAGAACGCTGCATTTAGTAGCTAGAGCCACGGTTCTCGGGCCACGATGGTCGATAAACAAAAAGTCAGCGTCGGCGAAGGAGGTTCTAGGAATTTGGAACTTTAAATTCAAGCATTTATTGATACTTATAATAGGCATATGGAGACAATGGAGGATATACAGAGAAATATGGATGCGCGTCTTCAAGAGTGCTCAAACTCGGTTATGGACATGAATAGGTGAGAGGAAGGTCGGAACATGAGCATATCTTACATGGCGGTAGCTCAGGGGAGCTCTTACATTGAAAGCGGTAAATCTTCTGTTAGAGGAGATTCCAGGTCAATTTCGACGCTGATTACTCCGGTAAATGCTACCACCACCAACTTGCCTTTGTCTGCATATACAGTGGCTTCGACTTTGGTAACCCCAATAAACTCTAGTGTCAGTCAAAATTTAATTTTTACCTCTACCACCCAAAGTATTCACCGTATCAACTTGAGCTCACCTGGGAATGAATCATTTTTTTGCCCCGATGAACCTTACTTTTCACACAATATTCAAATACCCCGGCTAGCACCTGCTTTTGGGCTTTCCCGATAGTTACTTGAGCCATCAGCCCCTATGGGCCTTTGTATAATGTTCGCATTACCCTTACACAACCCACGATAGAAATACCTATGACCTATGGGATTTTCACTCCTGGATCCACTTCATCACATATGTACTCATCTACTCATGCACCCTCGTTTTCTCAGACACTATATACCACTCACTTGCCTCCATATTACACAAACCCAACCTCCCCCCCATATTATACCACTTCAGGTCATTTATCCCATCAATTCTCCCTCACAAACCATTTTTTCCCAAAATATTTTCCTACCCTGTTGATACCCAACCTCCCATGTGCATGCCTAGCGCCAAACTTGTTTTTCCGGATTTTGATGGTAATAATCCATTGTAAGTTATAGTAAAAATTTTGCCTAAAAATTCGGGATTTCATTGTACCAAAGTAGGCTCATGTGTTGACGATTGTTGAATAGTGTGTTGGGGAGTAAAGAAAAAATTTTGGCAGAAAAAGATATTTTTCCGGCCTACTATGCGGCCGCAAAATCACTCTGCGGGCTGCAGAATAGCCGTAGAATGAAGCAAAAAACTGGGCAAGTTTGGATGATATTTTGCGGTCAACTATGCGATCGCAAAACCGTTTTGCGGACCGCACATCGACCGCGGAACCAACATGGGATTTTTCGTAGGGAAGTTCTGCGGTGCATTCTACGACCGTAGAACGGGTATGTGGTGTATTATGTGACCGCAGAATAGGTTTGCGGGCTGTAGAACTGCCGCAGACCCAACCCGAATGTCCCACTTCAGGGGCACCAATTGTGCGGCCGATTTGCAGACTGTATATCTATTCTGCGGTCACTCTGCGACCGCAGATTGTGTTTTGAAGCTTCATTTTTCTTGTTTTATAAACCCGACCCCATTCTTATAAAACAATGTTAAGGGTCATTTTAGAAGGTTCAAACTTACATTTTAGAGAGAGAGAGGAAGGTGTTCTAGAGTGAGAAGAGTAGTTCTAAATCATTTGTTCATCAATATTTGCTCAAACTTTGAAGATTTCTCTAGGGTAACTCACAAGGTCTTCAACCAAAAGGTAAGATTCTAAACCCTAACCCTTAATTTCAGAATTTAACTAAAAATGAAAATTTAGTAAAGCAATTCTTGGGTTTGGGAGTTATTTATTTTACATGCATGTACCATCTAGGGTAGTGGGAAGATTGTTGAGCTCTTTTGGGTGAACTTTGGGTAGTGGGGGTGAAAGAATCCATCATAGGAGGACCTTGAAATCTTAATGCACACTTAGTGTTTGATAAAATGCTCAAGTGAGCTAGAACTATGAATCAATTTTGCTATATCTCTAAGTAGATTGAAGTGGCCAGGATTTTCGGAACCTTGTAGTAAACTAAAAAGCTCGAGGCAAGGTATGTTGGCTAAACTCTTCTCTTAGAATTAAACCCCGCAATGTCCTTGTAAGTCTCATGATGCTCTTTATAAATTGAATTTGCGTCAAATAAGGCTTGCGTCAAAATAGTGATGTGTTCAATATGTATTCTAAAGATTCTTGTTATGTTGAGTTAATGTTTGAGAATTTGGTTTAAGTATGGGCTGTGTGTTATTATGTTATGATTTAAAAGCGTATTTTTTAATGAAAGTTATCATGTCAATTGTGTAAGAAGTCACCTGTGCCTAAAACCCTAAATTGCTCAAGTATGTGTTTAAAGTCTTAAATTGAAAGGCCTTCTGGTTGATTATCCATGATAATGGGTGAAAGTGAAATAGTGAGCATGAGTTATGAAGTACGACCAACGTGCCAAGAATGATATTGTGTATGGCGAATGGTGCCAATAAAATGAATGACATGTAAAAGAATATGAATTGAGTGGTAAATACTTTTAATAATAAATGCCTTGGGAGTATCGTTTAGCCACCGAGGAAGGGTAGGTCAAAATAACCTAACACCGAAACTATACGTGTCGGTGTAGGAGTGATTGAGGGGAAAATCCCCGTGTTAATGTGATGAGACTATTTCCATTATATGGGATGGGACTGGTGTGTTTAGATGTTTCCCCTTAAATGGGATGAGATTATTGCTAGCGAGATGTGATGTGATGTCGACCCACACGGTATTGTAGTGAGATGGCTTAGCCGATCGGCCTGAGATCGGACGCCATGTCGCGCACATGGTGGTATTGTGAGTATATGTCTCGAGGTGAGACGGCTTAGCCGGTCATACTGATATAGGACTCCGTGCAAAGACACGGTAGTGTATCGATGCTAAAGATCTCCCAACTTAAATTACGGAAACCTATTTGAAATTTACCTTTCTCCTAATTGGACACCTTGATATTGTTTGAGTTTCTTATTGATTTCATGTTTTATTCTCCATTTATTATTGCTCGTTCTATTGAGAGGGTGTTTAGGTTCACATACTAGTACTATTCCATATTTCCATATGTACTAACGTCCCCTTTGCCGGGGGCGCTGTATCTTTAATAGATGCAGGTGGTTTCATAGCAGGTGGTATCGATCAGTGATAGCAACACACCTTTTCCTCAGCTGACTTGGTGATCCCCACCTCATTTTGGGGTCCTGTAGTTCTATCATTTGTGCATAGCGTTTTTAGGTATAGCCGGGGCCTTGTTGCCGGCACTGTCATAACACTCTTTTGTTTTCTGTTAAAGGCTCCGTAGACATAGTGTGGGTTGTATATGTTTTTGGGAAGGTTAAACTAAAAATGCTGTAATCGTATCATCTGTTCCACTTTAACTATGATTGTACTATGTTTTGTTTCAAAGACTTGTTAATTACGTAACTAATGGAAATGAACTGGTATCATTCACACGACCTCTTACGGTCTAATTAATAAAATGTATTCTTCTCTTTATTCATGGGAGAGTTGGTTAGATGGCACTGTACATGCTTGCTCGCCCGGGGTAACTCTGTTGAACACTGGTCGCGCTCCCCGAGGTCGGGGCGTGACATCCACGTGGTTGGATTAGACGTTACAATAATATTTTTAATTTATACAAGGTGCCAGAGTAAGAGAAGATAACTTATATTTCAACCAATATTAGGGATCAAATTGGCTATTGGGATGATCTTTACATGATTGATAATAAGGGTCAGGTATCTTGGGCTCAATTTTATTTTGATATCTGTCAACGTTATGGTGATTGAATTTAGTAGGCTCCAGCAAGTGACTGATGTGGAGACTTATCAAAAAAATTGAGGCAATAAAAGGCCCTGTCCTGTTAGCTAGACCTCATTTCGATGAAGCTTACTTTTATTACCTGTTTTATAAATGGCTAAAGCCAGATTTGGCCCAAATGGTGAGAGTAGCCAATACCCCGACCCTTTTAAAATCTTATGCCATGGCTAAGCTTTATGAACAGTCCTTAAGTGCCCAGTCAAAAAATAATATTTCCAAATTACCCAATAAACCCAATCATTTCAGTTATAGCTCTAAACCTTCACTACCTTCCTCTAGTAAAATTACCTCATTAATAAATCCTAAAGTACCAGGACCAAAAAACCCAAGTATTGAGAGTATAAGAGAGCTCAATCTGTGCTACAAATGTCATGATGGCTATTTTCCGGGCCATCAGTGCAAAAATAAGGCACTGAATACAATGAAAGGGGAAGAACAACATGAGGAATGAGTAGATGAGGATGACGTTTTCAAAGAAGTAATTGGGAGGAGGAAGTACAGGGGAGGTGACATTGGAAATGATGTTAGGAGGAAGCCAATTATCATCAACTACAATCAGAATCCAAGGGCTGGTCAAGAAGTTCATTGTGATCATTGATAGTGGAGCAACCCACGACTTTGTGGATCCCCACATCGTCAAACAACTACGCCTTCTAACGGAACTTATTGGCAGACCCATGAAGGTTAGAGTGGCAAATGATCAGTTGATGCCTTGCAGTTACAAATGCCCAAGGTTCTCTTGGACCATGGGTGATGAAACTTTCTTGTTTGATTTATCGTTGTTGAAAGCTGGGGACAGTGACATAATTCTTGGCAGGATTGGATCGATACTATAACTCGTATCGCGTTGTACACACGCCCTCACAGTATATTATTTTTTTAGAGGTGATAAATTGTTTACTATAATGGGGATAGAGGGCATGGGAGAATTAAAGGAAGGAGATGCCAAATACATTGAAAAGTTACTGGGCATGAGCCACTAATGCTTGTCAGTCCAATTAGTAGCAGTAACAATAGAAGAAGAGCCTCAAGAGAGCCCGAACCAAATTTGCAAGTTGCTTGGACAATTTGTGAATATCTTCCAAGAACCTAAAGACCTTCCTCCTTCGAGGACTTGTGACCACACCATTAAACTTATACCATGTTCTAAACCAGTTAACCAAAGGCCCTATAAATACACTTATGAGCAGAAGAACATCATTGAGAAGATGGTGAGGGATATTTTGGAGGCCTAGACTATAACAACAAGCACATCAATGTTTGCTTCACCTATAATTTTGGTTAAAAAGAAGGATTCAACTTGGAAATTCTGTGTTGATCATTGCAAGTTGAATGAGATAACAATGAAGAACAAATGCCCAATTCCGGTGGTGGAGGACTTGCTTGATGAATTACATGGAGCACGATTAATTTCCAAAATCGATTTTCGATCTGAGTACCATCAAATACGGATGAAAAAAGGGGACGAGTTCAAAACAACTTTCAAAACTCACCACGGACTGTGGGATTTTAGAGTAATGCCCTTTGGTCTAACTAACTGTCACGCCCCGAACCTGGGCCTGGATGTAACATGGCACCTGGTGCCTGACTACGTATGACCGAGTGAACCAACTGGCTGACTGAATCAACATGTGATATCATAACATACTGAATGCGGAAGATAAACTAACACATGCTGATATACTAAAAATCTGAATGATATAAGTTAAATACGGAAACACTAATATAAGTGTGAAATATATATGTAACAATATTGCTTAAAATGAAAAGCCTGTGACTCTGTCTAACTGTTACTCTAGTCTATGAAGTCTCTAATAATTGAAACATTGACTGTTTGAAAATACTAAAGACTGTAAGGTAATTATAATTCCTCGAAAGAACTAGGGATCACAAAATAGCTGGTACGATAATCCTAGCGCTCTGAATTGTCAACTTGTAAATCATTACTTGCATCGTGAGATACAGGCCCCGGGCAAAAGGGATGCCAATACATTTGAATTGCACTGGTATGTAAAGCAACTGAAAGAAAGAACTGTAAATGCTAAAACTAAAACTGAACTGATAATTGATAATTGAGAACTGAGAATTGATAACTGAAATGATAACTGCTAAAACTGAGACTAAAAGGGTAACTGATAATTGATAACTAAAATGATAACCGATAACTAAACAAAGTAAGTAAGGATATGAATACTCCCTTCTGAATGATGAACCACCTGTTTATCTGGATAAATAAACGGTGGCCTCGGGCCCAATATATATGTGCACATATTGAGGCCTCAGGCCCAAGTATACGTATACATAACTGCGGCCTCAGGCCCAAAGATGCATAAATTATTAACTGTGGCCTCAGGCCCAAATACATGTGTTCAACATTCAGGGATTTAAAATTAGGAACTGAGAATTATACTGCAATACATGATACTTAAAAACCTCCAATCATATTGAGTTATATGATACTAAAATGATGAATAGAACTAGACTAAGACATGTATTCACGAACTGATTATGAAAACTGAAACTTCAATTGTTTATGACATGTTGAGTAATCTAGACTGAGACTCATGGGCATCAAACCCAAGTCTATATTTATTACGCAATGAGCTCACAACTTTCAGAATGAAAATCACGAAGAGTCACGAATCTAGAGAATAAAAGTTCTGTAACTATTCAAGGAACTAGGCTTAACTATATTTATGAGGAAATTAGTAACGTCGTAAAAGAAACGTAGTGTAGGGAGAATTATTAACATTCCCAAACATAGAGAGTTAGCCTCGCATACCTTGGCTCTGGTCCTTTTAAGCGTATCACAATGTTCGTCGCCTCTTTCAACGATAACCTATGTCAACATATATATCAAGCGAAACTAATATTAACACTAATTCTCATGTTTTGGTAGCTTGGGAATTCTATCAAACACCCTTTGGGCGTAAAGCCTCATAGCCATCATAAATGGTATTTTCTTCACCCAATTCTCATTCTACTACTTCTAGGTGATTCTACAATCCTAAATAGATGTAACAGATTATTACAACCCATGTTTTCGTAGGTACGAGTACGTCATAAATCAATTGATGTAAGCTCAGAAATGAAATCATATTTGAAAAATTTACAATGTAAGTTAATCATGTTACCTCGGAGGTTACAAATATTTAAGATCATGAACAGCAAGTACAAAGATGGTTGGAAGGTTCAGAAGCTAAAGGAATTGAAAAAAAATAATTTTTTGTCGAAAGTCGACAAATTGGGAAAGTTATAACATGTACTTTTGGAGTGAAACTAGGGTGTTTAACATGATAAAGAGGTTATGTTATGAGTTCTGTTAGTCGTATGATAGTCATGTGTTATATTTTGAAGTCAAGTAAGTGGTGAAACAAAAGTCGATGAAAGTCATCACAAGTTACGTTCATAAGTTTAACTGAAACTTTGGGTCAAATGCAACTGCCATTTTCTCCCAATAAACGTAGAGTTATGGGGTGTTCCACCCATCAAATTAAATATATATGAGTTTTTTTTCTAACTCATTAAACCGTTTGTCAATACGATATCGGAGTAAAGAGATATGGGCATTTTTTCGAGACTACACAGACTGTCACCTACTTGCTTAAACGAGAATCCAAAACCGGGCCTATTCGGGTCGTCCACAAATGGGCCAGTTCGGGTCGTTCAAAAAGGCCTTTCTAAAGGACTATCCCCTTCATATATTAGGATAATAATAGGATAAAATAACCGGACTTAATCTCTGCAAAACTCCTCCCAAATGTTTTCCCCAAACCCCAATTGATTTTCTTTCCCTTTTAAATTCTAATTGGAGGTAAAGTCTAGAGTTTGAAGAACCAAGATAGGAGCCGAGTTATCCAACAAATAAGGTAAGTTTACTGCTCTCTTTCATCCATTTTGTTCTGCTATATATGCATAGTAAGTCATTTTATATTTGTAAGAACTCACGGGACGATGATCGGAACCCGTGAGTTCGAGTTATTCACTTGTAGCAAACTATTTTGTGGTGCTATTGGGCTGCGTGTTTTACTACTGTTTTGTGGAGTTTTGGAGGAGGAAGGGTATGGAGAAATACCACATAAATGCAGTATGTTGGGCTGGTCGTTCGTCATAACATTTTTGGGTTGTTGACACTACTACGGTGGTCGTTTTGTGTATGAAGAGATTGGGGTGTGTTGGGCTGTTTTGTAGTATTGTGTGGTGTG
>AWOL01S0004712.1:11405-38303 GCA_000715115.1 Nicotiana otophora | reverse complement strand
TTCTTATTTACTATGTTCATTGACTAGTAATCAGGAGAAATATATATATATATATATATATATATATATATATATATATATAAATGTATATGAGTTTTTGGGTATGTTTACCCCTCAGATGAGAGAGACGGTATTTTCAGATGATTCAGAATATGGCCTTATCAGCCTAGGTTGAGTCTTACCCCTCTAGAGTTTACAGTTATAGAGTAGTACGCTCGGGTCGCGTATGGTACCGGGTGCCAGCCACGCCCCTTCAGGTTTGGAGCGTGACACAAATACTATTTCTCATCATGCAAATGATTATAATAATCTTAAGTCAACAACCCAAAACCCTAGCATAGCTCATGTCATTCCCTTTATGAAACCCATCTACTATTCTCCCAAAAACTCATCAATTCATAGTTATAAATGATTAGGGAGTAGAAGCATTACCTTTTTGAAGTTCAATCCTCTTGAATTCGAGTTCTAGGGCTTCTTTTCTTAACAATGATGTCTCGTTCAAATATCTAATGATTTGAAGGATTTACCCATGTTAGTAAGGTGTTGGAGAATTGAAATTAACTTAGAATCATCTTTAGAACTCGCCTTGGATGATGGAGGGACCTTGGGGAAGTTAGGTTCTTGAGAGCTTCCCTTTCTTGAGCAAACTTACGTGTTTGGGGTTGTTGGGAACGAGGTAGGGTTTAAATAAGTGTACGCATCCCAAAAATTGAGGAGGAAATAAAAGTAGCTCGGATAAATATTGTCGGCGCGGGGCATCATCTGAGGTGCCAAAATAACTGTGCAAGGCGTCATCAGAGGCACCAAAACTATAGTGCTTCGCACTGACTTTGATGGCCTGGACAGTGCCTTGCACTGTTAGGGGCGCTGAGGTTAATGCCCTGGACTGTTTATGGTTGTGAGTTTTTATGGCCTTGCATTCCTATGGCTGTGAATTTCATAGCCTTGCACTGTCTAAGGCTATAAGACGGACCTCCCATAAACTTAGTCGATTCCATCAAATTTTATGCACCTCACTATCGGCCTTGATTCCAAAACAATGGTTTCCACCCATACTCATCCCGATAAGACTTCACATGTCTAAAAGGTCACATTAATACTCATTTAATGCATTCATAACTAATTCAAATTTACGGAGTGTTACATTATCTCCCTATTGGGATCATTCGTCCTCGAATGATTGTCCTGATTGTAACTTGAGCTAACTCTGGACCTTAACGCGACTGATGGAAACATGTGAAAGTTGAACTGTCATGAACACACACATACTAAACTGAATGAATACATGATAACTGATGTGCTGAGATACTGAATTGAATGGCTATTGGACTAACTGAACACTGAGTTGACTGAATACTAAAAGACATGGAGATTATAATATAAGTTGTGAATGAGAAGGATAGCTACCTTCGACATTTCTCCAAAATACATGCGAGCTAACATAGCATAACACTAGCTTCATAGGGCATCATAATACGCATAACATAAAACATATACATGAATACTGGCCTGTTATGGATATGTGAATTCTAAACTAATGTGGATATACGAATACTGAACTGACACAGATATTCGAGTACTGAACTGACGTGAATGTTCTAACATAAGATTTGAATACTGGAAACTTGAATGTTATAACATGACACGAGAAATACTGGGCGTACAACTGCCAATTGTGGTGGAAATTCTAAGTCATAAGCTACTTGCTCGATACTTCGTAGGATCCTATACGGCCTGATGTATCTGGGACTGAGCTTTCCTTTCTTCCCATATCTTATAACACCTTTCATTGGCAAAACGTTTAGAAACACCCAATCATCAACTTGAAAATCTAGGTCTCTATGTTGCATGTTCGAATAGGACTTTTGACGACTCTAAACTATCTTCAAATACTCTTGAATCAACTTGATTTTCTCCATATACTGATTGACCAAATCTGGTCCCAACAACATACTCTGCTTCGCCAACGTCGAACCAACCAATTGGCGATCTACACCTTTACCCATACAAACCATGCTTTTAAAATAAGCGAGATAATCCTATTATAAGGTCCATATTTACCATCTCCACTAAAGTATATGTATATTATGTGGTAAAACACTAGGATTTGTGTTGCTCGACTTTCACTTGCTGACAATTCGGACAGTTGGCCACAAAGTCAGCGACGTTCCTTTTCATGTCGTTCCACCAATAAATCTCCTTGAGATCATGATACATCTTTGGGGAACCTCGATAGATATAATACTTGGAATTATGGTCTTCTAACATGATCCTCCTTCTCTAAGTCCGTTTATGTCTGGACACACAATCAGGCTCGGTACCTCAAAGTACCATCATCTCCCCCTTATTCAAAATCCATTGTCTTATGCATGCGAATCCCCTCTTTTAGCTACACCAAGTAGGGATCGTCAAACTGTTTCTCCTTCTCTTCGGCTACTAAGGAGGAATAACTCCTATTCTGGACAACAACTCCACCACTTTCGAAGTACGAAAGTCAAACTCCTAGCTTGACTAAGCGGTGAACTTCTTTCACCAGAGTTCTCTTATTTGCCTCAATCATGAGCTATACTTCCCAATACTTGATTATATTCTTAAGGTACTTCTTGAAAACACTTATAATGTTGTTGTGAGCTAGGTCTTTGACCATTACTCGGAAGATTAGAGTCTCGTGCAATGGCACTACTCTCGTGACACATAACTTGGCATGATTTTATAGTTTTTATATCCCAAGCTAACTATGTGGGTTTCAAATCTCCAACTGGACTTAATGACGATTTTCATATCTCTCCCTTAGACCAAAGGTCTTATACTTGCGGATCATTCTCTTTTGTTGGGATCCAAATAACTTTCCTTATATTTTGCAATTGTTTGCTATTTATGACAATGATGACTCATTTTCCAACATACTTCTAAGCAATCGTTTTTACTAGGAAAAACCAAATTACTTACATAACGGAAAGCTAATGTATTCACAACTATCATACACAATCTTAATGATTTAACTCTATTCATATTGTCAATCTTGGGGAGACCCCTTTTCGATAATTCTTAAAGGCTATTCTTCTGTAATTTGCTCTCTTACTGCCAAGTTGATATTTTTTCCACTGTCATTGTACTTCGTGTTTAAACTTAAACACTTTGGGTTTTAACATGCATTCAGTGTTTCAAACTGTTACTCACTCACTAGTATTAACCTGGTTAAGTAAATCAAATCGTACCTCGACTAGCTCTGCTAAAATTGCTAATTCACTGTATCTACTCAAAACTTACTTACTATTATTTTACTGACCACCTGATAGCATCATATTTTCTTGTTCTGCTTTGAAAAACTAAAGTAAAACGTAAGGTTATGCCTAACTTCACTCACCATCCGACCCTATTTCACGGTCGCATTTTTTTTGAACTATGTACATGGATCACACTTAGGAAAATTTCATCTGTCTAAAATAAAATTGGAATATCTAACACCAAACTTTCTATGCATTTCAAAATCATATTAGACTATAAATATTTGGGGTAAACACTTAGTCACATAACCTAAGGGGAACTGTCATATCCTTTATCTCACAATAATAGGTACTTCTTATAGTAACTTACTAACGTGGTACTTTCTAGTTCTAATATGAATAAATCCGAACAACTTAAAATCATTCGCTAAAATTCAATATCGATTGCTCTTGATTCTCATTTCGTACATCTTATCTTCTTAGTCATATGCATGAATCGTACAAAAGACACATCTTTGGTAATAACAAATATTTTTGACTCCTATTTATTTTGCCCTTAGGCGCTAGTCTGTCCAAAACTATAATGATCAATTCTATACCCGCTACGATTAAATTCTTAACATATTACACTGTGGGATCTGACATCTAAACTATCATCATCCAACATGTGGATCCATTTCCAAGAATTAAAAATGAAATTGTTTTGTGAGGTAAAACACATACATATACACTACCATGCACAAACGTTTCCTTTAGAGTATATCATCAACTGATAAATCACTTCCTGCACCATCCAGCAAGTCTTGAGTCTTAATCTGGACCAAAAACATGTGAAGATTTTGCTATAATCATTGTTACTTACATTTTATTTTATCACCCATAGGCATCAGTATGTACTCAGAAGTCACCAAAATTTGGATACACTAAAAATTGGAGATCTAGTAGCTGAATAACTGATAACTGGCATACTGAATAACCATAAACCTGCTAACTGAAATACTGTAAAACTGGTAACTGAGGCAAACTAACAACCAAGAACATGATAACTCCTTTTTTTACTTTCTGATAAGGTGATGCTCTAATCTATACTACTATCCATTGCATCCAACTTTCAACATCCTCTCAAATCTCATTTGTTACCAACCTGTACTCCATAATCATACCCCAATGTGCAATCATCATCTCTAGGACCTCGAGTTTTTCTTACCCGTCGCTTGGGCATTCGATACGTTTGGAATTCAATAGGAAGAGGCGATTACCAATTGCTATGAGTTTCATGGCATGATCTAGAGTAGAAAGAAGTTTCGGCAATCCTAAATATCTTGGTAGCTAACCATTTATATGTATGGCCTCCACACACGTATAAAGGAAATTTCACTGGACACGGCTTCATAGACTCCCCAGGACACTTGAACCTAGTGCTTTGATACCAAAATTTGTCACGCCCCGAACCTAGGCATGGATGTAACACGACACCCGGTGCCTAACTACATGTGATCGAGCGAACCAACTGGCTGACTGAATCAACATGTAATATCATAACGCACTGAATGCGAAAGATAAACTAACACATGCTGATATACTGAAAGTATGAATGATATAAATCCAATGCGGAAACGCTAATATAAGTCTGAAACATATATGTAGCAATATTGCTTAAAATGAAAAGCCTATGACTCCGTCTAACTGTTAATCTAGTCTATGAAGCCTCTAACGAAGTACTAAAAACACTGACTGTCTGAAAATACTAAAGACTGTAAGGTAATTATAATTCCTCGAAAGAACTGGGATCACAAAATAGCTGGTATGAGAATCCTAAAGCTCTAAATTGTCAACCTGTAAATCATTGCCTACATCATGAGATGCAAGCCCCAGGCAAAAAGGATATCAGTACATTTGAATTGCACTAGTATGTAAAGCAATTGAAAGAAAGAATTGTAAATGCTGAAACTAAAACTGAACTGATAACTGATAACTGATAGTTGAGAACTGAGAGCTGATAACTGAAATGACAACTGCTAAAACTGAGACTAAAATGATAACTGATAAATAAAATGATAACTGATAACTGAACAAAGGAAGTAAGGATATGAATACTCCCTCTTCTGAATGATGAACCACATGTTTATCTGAATAAATAAACTGCGGCCTCAGGCCTAATATATATATATACAAACTGCGGCCTCGGGCCCAAGTATACATATACATAATTGTGGCCTCAAGTCCAAAGATGCATAAAGCATTAACTGTGGCTTCAGGCCCAAATACAGGTGTTAAACATTCAGGGATTTACAATTAGGAACTGAGAATCATACTGCAATACATGATACTGAAATATTGGATCATATTGAGTTACATGATACTAAAATGGTAAATAGAACTAGACTGAGACATGTATTCACGAACTGATTATGAAAACTGAAACTTCAACTATTTATGACATGTTGAGTAATCTAGATTGAGACTCATGGGCATCAATCCCAAGTCTATATTGATTATTCACTGAGCTCACAACATTCAGAATGAAAGTCACAAACGAGCCACGAAGCTTGAGAATAGAAGTTCTGCAACTATTCAAGGAACTAGGCTTAACTATATTTATGAGACAATTAGTAACGTCGTAAAAGAAATGTAGTGTAGGGAGAATTATTTACATTCCCAAACATAGAGAGTTAGCCTCACTTACCTTGGCTCTGGTCCTTTTAAGCGTATCACAATGTTCATCGCCTTTTTCAACAATAATCTATGTCAATAAATATATCAAACAGAACCAATATTAGCACTAATTCTCATGTTTTGGTAGCATAGGAATTCTATAAAATACCCTTTTGGCGTAAAGCCTCATAGCCCTCATAAATGATGTTTTCTTTATCCAATTATCATTCTACTACTTCTAGGTGATTCTACAATACCAAATATATATAACAAACACGATTTCTCATCACGCAAATGATTATAATAATCTTAAGTCAACAACCTAAAACCCTAGCATAGTTCATTTCATTCTCTTTATCAAACCCATCTACTATTCTCCCAAAAACTAATCAATTCATAGTTATAAATGATTAGGGAGTAGAAACATTATATTTTTGAATTCAATCCTCTTGAATGCAAGTTCTAGGGTTTCTTTTCTTAACAAGAATGTCTTGATCAAATATCTAATGATTTGAAGGATTTACGCATGTTAATAAGGTGTTGAAGAATTGAAATTAACTTAGAATCATCTTTAGAACTCACCTTGGATGATGGAGGGACCTTGGGAAGTTGTGTTCTTGAGAGCTTCCCTTTCTTGAGCAAACTTACGCGTTTAGGGTTGTAGGGAATGAGGTACGATTTAAATAAGTGTACGCATCCCTAAAATTGAGGAGGAAATAAAAGTAGCTCGGATAAACATCGTCGGCGCGGGGCATCATCTGAGGCGCCAAAATAGCTGTGCAAGGCACCATTAGAGGTGCCAAAACTATAGTGCCTTGCACTGTTAGGGGCGCTGAAGTTAATGCCCAGGACTGTTTATGGCCGTGAGGTCTTATGGCCTTTTATTGGCTCTGCCTATGAATTTTTATGGCCTTGCACTGTCTCAGGCTATAAGACGGACCTCCCATAAATTTAGTCTATTCTATCGAATTTTATGCACCTCACTATCGGTCTTGATTCCAAAACAACGGTTTCTACCCATACTCATCCCGATAGGACTTCACATGTCTAAAAGGTCACGTTAATACTCATTTAATGCATCCACAACTAATTCAAATTTATGGAGTGTTACACTAACACTCCGACAAATTTTGAGGCGTTAATGCATAAAATTTTCATTTCTTACCTCCGGAAGTTTGTCTTGGTGTTTTTCGATGATATACTAATTTACAGTGATGTTGGGCATTTAAGGGTGGTGTTTGAAGTATTGTGAAACAATCAGTTGTTTGTTAAATAATCGAAGTGTAGCTCTGCAAAAAATCGAGTTGTATACTTGGGTCATATTATTCCAGGCACAGGTGTAAGCACTAATTTGTCCAAAGTCAAGGCGATGGTGAATTGGCCCTGTCCTGTTAACATTAAATGGTTGAGGGATTCCTTGGACTCACTGGATACTACCCGCGCTTCATTAAAATTTTTGCCTTGATTAGTAAACCGTTGACTGGGTTGCTTAAAATAGGGGATTTTTTGTGGAATGACAAGGCTACACCAGCGTTCGAAGAATTGAAGAATGCAATGATACACGCCCCAATTTTAGCTTTACCCAATTTTTGCATGGGTTCGTTGCTTTCATGAGTCAAGTCTTGAGTCCTAAACATCTGGGCATGTGAACTTATGATAAAACACTTATAGCTTTATTAACAACAGTTGATGTCACACCCCTTTTTTTGCCCTAACCCTCTTAAAAATAGATAAAAGTGATTTTTAAGCTCAAAAGGGTTTCAATTTGAAAAGTGACAAAAGATTGTGTTTCGAAGGATTTTTCAGAGTCGCCACCTGACATTTAGTTTTGGTATGCCAGGTCACGTTTTTTTTAAATAAGAATTTTCCTTCAAAAGACATTTGACTCTAAACTGATTGCACCAAAGATTCTAGATAAGGGGGTTCATTTGACTCGCGGAAAAGGTGTTAGGAATTCCCCGAGTCCCGTGAAAATCACGTTTGCGTACATGATCTAGCTGGCTTTTAGAAATACTCATATTGAGGTAGAAACACATAAAAAGCAAAACTAAACACAAATTTTGGAAGAATTGACTAAGATTGGATTTTAGAGTAGACGACCTCGGAATCGGGATTTGAAGGTTCCAGCAGGTTTGTATGATAATTTCGAACTTAGGCGTATGTTCGGATCGAGTTTTGGATGCCCCATGAGTGTTTCGGCACCTATTGTGGAAGTTAGCATTTTGGAAAAATTCCATAAATTTGGGTTGAAGTGCATTTCAATGTTATCAATGTCTGTTTGGAATTTCGAGTCTGAGAATAGCTCCGTATGGTAATTTCGGTATTAGGAACGCATCCGGAAGTGGATTTGGAGGTCCATAGGTCATTTTGGAGTCGTTTGGCGAAAGTTAAATATTTGAAGGTTTTTGAGAAGTTTGACCGGAAGTAGACTTTTTGATATCGGGGTCAAAATCCGATTCTGAAAGTTGGAGTAGGTCCGTAATGTCAAATGTGACTTGTGTACAAAATCTGAGGGCAATCAGACGTGATTTGATAGGTTTCGGCATCAAATATTGAAGTTTGAAGTTCTAAAGTTCATTAAGCTTATATTGGAGTGCGATTCATGGTTTTAGCATTGTTTGATGTGATTTGAAGGCTCAACTAAGTTCGTAATTTGTTTTGGGACATGTTGATCTGATTGGTGGAGGTCCCGAGGGCCTCGATAGAATTTGGATGGTTAACGGATTGAAATTTGACTTGAGGGATCTGCTGAAGTTGCTGTCATGACTGTTGTTGGTTTCCTTATACGCGATCGCGAGTGAAAGTCCGCGATTGCGTAGAGTTATTTGGTGTGAAATGTGCTATGCGGTCGCGATGATGGACCTGCGATCGTGGTGCGGTGGGTAGTTGTTCTACGCGAACGCGGCTGTGGTAATGCATTCACGAAGAAGGAATGAGGAATGGCCTGATGCTACGCGTTTGCTCATCGCGATCGCACGAGGAGGAGTGTGATCACGAAGTGCTGGGTTACAGAATGTCGCGTTCACATGGGCTTATGTGAGGTATTGTAGAGGAAAATGCGGAGGCAGTGTGTTTAGCCTTCGCGATTGCAAAGGCACTCCCACGATCGCGAAGGCACTCCCACGATCGCGAAGAAGGGCGGACCTGGGCTGGGCAAAATATTTTAAAAGGCGGGGTTTGAGTTCATTTCACCTATTTGTCATACGGCTTGGGCGATGTTTTGGAGATTTTGAAGAGGGGACTTAATCATCAAGTATGAGGTAAGTGATTTCTACTAGTTGGGAGTTACATACAATGTTTATACATGGATTTTGGGAATGAAAATTTGTAGAAATTTGGGGTTTTGAAGAAAAACCTAGAATCTTGTATCTTTGGATTTTGACCATAAATTTTGGGTATGGAATTGAGAATAAATTATATATTTGAGTCTGTGATATCATGGGCAAAGTTTATCTTCTAAAAGTTTTGGAATCCGGGCACGTGGGCCCGAGGGTGATTTTATCGACTTTTCAAACGGAGTTGGGAATTGTTGTAAATAGGATTATAATGAGTATTTGAGTATATATTAATAGGTTTGCATAATTATTTACTAGTTTTGGAGCATTGGGCATCGATTTGAGTCGTCGGAAGGGCTTGGGAGCCGGTTATGGAACTTCGCAGTGAGGTAAATCTCCTTTCTAACCTTGTAAGAGGGAATTAACCCCATAGGTGAACTAAATTATTATGTGCTTCTATTTTTGGGGGGCTACGTACGTACGAGGTGACGAGAGTCCATACGTAGCTGCTAACTATGCCTATGTCCGGGTAGTTTTAGGCTTACATCATGCCTTGTTGCTATTGTTATTGAATTTATGTTTATTGTTTGTCATGAAAGGAAGCGAGATTGAGTTAGCTTATTAAAGGTTTCGAAAGGAGTTGAAATTGAGGAAAAGTTTGGAACTTAAAGGTTTTCATTTGAACTTCGTATTTTTGAAAAGAATTGAGGAACACCATAATAACTTAAGAAATCTATGTGTAACCGCGTCGCAAGTATGATTCGCGAGCGGGGGAAAATTTCTAAATTTATATTTGACCGCGTCGCACGTATGATTCATGAGTGGGGTATTTCCTTCTACTACTCTCATGGGAGCAGGTCGTTCGCCTCGACAGGTTAATAGATGCATCTATGGTTCGCGTCGTCCGACCCTCGGCAATGCACATTTTACTTTTATGTTGGATCGGGCCGTACGCCTCGACATTTCCTACATATATATTATCTTTATGGAATCGTGCATAACATTTGGCAAGAAGCTAGTGTATCTGAGGGTTTTTCCCTGCTTTAAATTATGACAACCTCTTTGGTGAAACCCACTATATCTATATATTTATGCTCCGGTTACGGAGGGAACTTGCTAGTTGAGAGCTTGAGTAAATTGTAAAGAGGAAAATCGTACCATGTATTTTATACCTGTTTGTTTCATATATTTACACTGTCTCATAGTCATTCACTTCTTTACTGTACCTAATATTATTGGACCAATAGTAGTGTCGCAGTTGACCTCTCGTCACTACTTCTTCGAGGTTAGACGGGATACTTACTATTCCTATTAATCGGGTCGAGCTAACCCGTTTACAACCCGAATCAGCCCGGTTCAGCCCGAGTCAGCCCGGTACTGTAGCGTGGGGTGCGGGCTGGGGCGGGTTAGGCGGGGAACGGGTTTCAAACGAACAGGTTTTTGATACCGGTGCACCGGAACCCGCTAAGCCCGTTAACGGGTTTTTAACGGGCTACAGCCCTGTTCAACCCGTTGTTTAACGAGGTTTTTCTTTTTTAATTTTTTTTTGGACCGTTGCCAACGGTCAAATTCAAATATGAACGTTGGCTAACGGCCTTTCTTTGCAGAAATGGCGCCTATCCCCGTACGAAAATAGCCCCCACACCCCTAATATTTGATAAATTATAATTTTAACCTTTTAAAAACTATAAATAACCCCCCTTCTTCTTTATTTTTCCTCACAATTCACTCTCTTACTACTCTAATTCTCTCTCAATTCTCTCTTGATATTATTGATTATTGTTCTTAAATTCTCAATTACTTATTATTTCAAGTTTCATCAAATATTTAGTTTAGCCATTACAAAATTATTATTATCAAATATCAAGTATTCAAGTGAAGTGTGGTATCAACTATCAACTATCAAGTATCGATCTATCAATTGAAGTTTGATTTTTGATATCAAATTTAGTGTGGCATTCGGAATCCCGGTACACTCATTCCATATCTTTCTCTTCTTTGGTGTACACTTATTTTATTATTTAGAATTATTAATTTAATTTACATAATGGATATATTTAGAGCGGCCAAAAAAGCGTGCACTAGTAAAGGTGATAGTAAGAAAACTTTAAAAAGATCAAGAGGTAGTGCTTGTTCTTCTAGTAGCTTTACACATATTTCTGAAAGTTCACCTGAAAATTTAAATGTAGATTATGAGCGACTTCAAGACAATTATGGTATAGATGAGGATTTAGATGATATTCCATCACCTAATAATGTTGAAACACCACCAGCTACACCTGGTAATACTAGTCAAACTCAAACTATTAGGGGCAGAAGTCGTGGTAATACAAGTAGGCCTCCCCTCCCTATTAAGAAGAATCGAAGATTAAGAAGTAAGTATTTATAAACATGAGACCGGTAAGGGAGGGGGAACGGGTCAACTTCGTAGGCACATGGTAGACATTCATTGGACAACAACGCTTTGGAAATTCTAGTGTGCTTAAGAGATTGGATAAGATCAGAACGGCGAAATCAAGGGTGTGACGAGGTAGATGAAGCGGAGGACCAAGAAATTAGAGATATAATAGTTTATGGTTCTAATTCAACCAATGCCGGAAACCAAGAACCTCATGTTGACATGGATGAACTTACAAAAATGATGCAAAACATGTGATGTACTATTTTTTTTCTTTTTTTAATAATTGTTGTAAACTTTTAATTTGCAAGTTCAAAAATAATAAAATCAAAAAAGAACTTGCAACTTAATTTGAAGTATTATCTATTATTCAATAAAAATATCAAATGAAAGTCTTCGAAACTTGATCCTTACATATTGCCTATTGGTCTTATTAAATAATTTTTTGTACCACTTACTTTTAAATTTTAATTTTAAAATTGTAAAATTCAAATTTCAAATTTAAAACTTTAAACTTCAATGTTTAATTCTAAGCCTTAAACGTTTATAAACTCTTAAGTATTAATAACATTGAATAAGAAAAATAAATTTATTTTAAAAAAAACAATTGCACGGCCCGGTCCAGCCCGCTAAGCCCGAACCCCGACGGACAAAAAAAAACTCGAAAAAGTACAGCCCACTAACAGCCCAAAATGTTAAACGGACGGGCTGGTTTTATTTTGTGTCCCGCCCGTCCCATCCCGCCCGTTAAACACCCATGATACTTACTGGGTACGCATTATTTTCGTACTTATACTACACTTGCTGTATATTTTGTTGTACAGGTACATGTATGGCTAGTGACCTTGTGAGCGTAGCACCATGGTTGATACGAGGACTTAGGTGAGCTGCATCTTGTGAGATGATCCGCAGTCAGGAGAATTTCCTTTAGAGTAATTGTATTTTCTTTTCTGTCCAAATTTATATTCGGGACAGTTATTGTATATTATTTTGTTCCCTAGTAAATGCTCATGCTCTTGTGATACCGGGTTCTGGGATGATTATGCAAATATTCAGTATTGAAATTTGCGAAAAATATTATTATTTACTATGTGAAGTTCATCATTTATTATTTAATTGAAGGAAATTCACGATTTCAAAAAATATTAAAATGAGAATTTACTAATTATTGGTATTGGCTTACGTGACAGTAGTGTCCGGTGCCATCACGACCTTTCAAGGATTTTGGGTCGTGACAATGTGGTATCAGAGCACTAGGTTCACTTAGGTCTCACGAGTCATGAACAAGTCTAGTAGAGTTTTGCGGATTGGTATAGAGACATCTGTACTTATCTTCGAGAGGCTACCAGGCTGTTTAGAGCACTTCACATTCTTGATTTCTCATCGTGCGATTTTATTCCTTGAGGCTTATGCCTTTGTTTCTTTCTTATTCAATCTTATGCGACGTAAAGCGCTTGTTATAAATCGAGAATTGAGAAATTGTAATGGTACTACACATGCGGTGCGGGATGTTACTCCCTGCGCAGTGGATTAGGCTATCGTCGTCGCCTTGCGGAAGGATATTCTGTCATTTCAGCTTAGTAGCTGTACTTCTGGGAGCATTACGGCTATGCACAGGTTGCTATGATGCTCATGGGTTGTTATCGCACATCATTGATGTGATGGTGGGATGCTTGCCTATGTGTCAGGGCAATGAATGACTAAAATGAGGTTTACTCAGTGCATGATTCATAGATTCGGTATTTTACTTCCGACGGAGGAAAGGCAATCGAACTAAGAATGTTCAGACTTGGGTTGATGGAGTAGCGGGACTCGATATTTTCGAGCATGATGGGATCTTTGCTTGTGGTGTGGCGTCGTCGTCCTTGGTTGGTTATAATGTGCTAAGTTCGTCGGTGTTATGGTTTCCTTTAATTCGCCTTGGGAAGAGTATTATAAATGCTGCCGAGAAAGCGGTTATCAGAGGTCGCAGTGTGGAGAGGTTAAGATCGAATCGACATTCCTGGTATTGATGGCTCGAGAAAGATGATTTCCTGAAAGGTTTAAAGTTTATAACGATCTTTCGGTTCAAGTGCTACAGAGGTAGATTTTGATTTAAGGCAACAACTAGGTAGCAAAGGATGAGGAAGGACATGTGGGAGGTGCCTTGCGGTGGATAAACTTGTAGAAGGCCAAGTGTGAGAAAGAGGAGTCGGGTAGTTACTTAAAGGAGTGAGTTTGACCAAAGTGGGAGAGTGCCAGAGTAGCATGTGGGTTCTGTGATAGGATAGCTACACGTCTTGAGGAGAGTTTAGAGTGATTTGGGAATTATGGTGGATGGTGATTGGGTCTACAAACTTAATTTTAAATATTGGCTATTATACGGCGGGAGATTGGATACAACGGGAATGGGTTGCTTGATATAAAGAAGGTTAGAACATGACTTTGGATTGGAATGTATTGTCGCACCTTTAGTTGGCGTTCATGGGGAGTGAACAAGCTTGTACATCTGGTGAATGGGCATGGACCCGGGATTGTTTATTGGTTTTATAGTAATTGTGCTCGGTGCAGCATCGTTGGAAAATTTCGAGGAATTTGGCGGGTCGATAGCGCGGGATCATGTCGATGAAGGGGGGATCTTGGTGGGTTCCAGGTTTATGCAATAGTAGCTTCAAGCTAAGTGGGAGAGTCCCACCGCCTACAGTTGGATTGCATGGTCATCCATTTGTAAAATTTTAGGTTATCGGCATATTGATGGGTTATTACGACTAAGGAAAGAGAACATCAGTGGTAATTTGATCAAACGATTTGAGGAATGTGTGAAATAATTGGACTTATCAATTTATGTTCAGGCTTTGGGAAGACTCATGATTTATGCTTCATGTAGAGGTGACCTGCAATGAAAGTAGTTCAGTCGGGTGCTCCTTTGAGAGAGCGTTCAGGTGCTAGCAGAGCCTTGGAGTCGATTATATTTGGGACCAAGTCAGAGTGGGCGACTCTCAGCCACGGTCCTAGTGGATTCAAAGGGTAAAGTATGGTGCTTAAGGATTTTGAGTCCATAGTTTGGTTAAGTATCGAGCTTTTGCAGCGGATTATAAAAAGGGGCTTGGAGTATTCTATGTTATATTTGGTCTGTGGTGTAGCATTGGAGGAATTGAAGAAAATAACTTCGGACTCATAGAGGAAGTATCAGAATGAGTGTACCAGTTAGCAACGATTGAATTGGCATGATGGTGGTAGTGATCAGTTCCTTCAGCGTGTTAAGTTATAAATATGAATTGTGGTGGTGTGTGCGAGGCTTGACGGCCGCAGTAATTGGTCTTATTTGGAAGCATTCGAATATTATGGCATGTTATGCGTAGTCGGATCCCGGAAGGATTATGGTGGTTTAAACCACTACTCGAGGTTTGTATTTTCTATGGTTATGGGAATTTGGCTGCGTGTTGCAATGGTTCTCTTGAGATGAGCTAAGTAAAATATTTCTATATGACGAAGTGGTTACCCTATTAGTGGTTCCGAAGTTATGATGAAATTTGCGTGCTCTTGCGCATTGGCATGATTAAGTGCAGTGAGTAGTATGGGATTTGGAAGTTGAGGACCAAGGTTGCGGTTCGGTGTTGATAAAAATGTCACGAGCTCGGATGAGCGAGAAAGGACTCAGATGGTTAGAGTCAGCTGGCATTGTTTTTGGCGTCACCTGATATCGGTGTCTGGTGTGAAGAGGCTTTGCATACTGGATACGAATTCTTGAATTGCATTACAGCATTGATGTGGACGGTAGTATGAATATGCAGACTCGTTGTCTATTAAGGAAGGTCGGGGGAGTGTGTCCCACGGAAAGATTGAATAAGTGTGACAGGTAGTCACTTATATGATTAAAGATGGAAACCAAGTATAGAGGTTGTGGTACTATCGTTGATGTGAGCATTTATGCCTAGAAGGCGCTCGGTTCATTTGGTTGTGGACCGTGGAGGTTTGTTCCGGATATGATGGTTGTTCTTGTGTGTTATGGGGAAAAGGGGGTTATTATGAACCCTTGAAAGGTTATTAGACTAGTACGGTGCGATCCGAATTGGCTTGAGGTCCGTGGATGGATCTAGATATGAATGTGGGCTCTATATCGGGCCGGATGTGTTCATTTCAGTATAACCCTCCTTGTGGAGGAGTATTCGGACGTTGGATGTTATTTCACCACCGATTATTTCATGTAATACTATATTGTGCCGTGTGAGTTGTGAAATGGCTTGATAATTGCATATGTGTTGAGGTTCTGCGTAGCGATGGTGTTATATGAGCAGGATGGATCTCGAGAGTTAGATCATATATCTCACCTTAGTTGTGCTTGAGTTTTGTAGCGTATGGCACTATCTGTCTCCCCAGGGGTGGTATTATGCACTTGGCGTGTTTGTGGCTGATATTCAGCCATTTCGCAGGTATGAGAATTTTAGCTCGGTAACTAATTCCTTACAGGTTATTATGTGTGAACCAGGTGGCATGCCGCCACGTACATGTTGTTTGGATCGGGTTGTACGCCGCAACAGTGTGATGTTGAGTACATTTCCCTATATCCATTCTTGTGTGTTTTGTTTCTCATTTTCTGAGGAAGGTTCATAACGCCTTTTCGGTTGTTTAATTATTTACGTGGGTTGAGTAGTTCTTTCTAGAGTTCATTTTCCTTATGTATCACATTCAAGTTTGTAGTTTATCGGTACATTGTGGCATCATATGAGATTTTTGGCAGAGTCTGAGGTGGCTTATTGCCTGAGCAGCTTATACTGGGAGAGACGGGATTATTGGACCCGCGGTCAGTGTGATCAGATTGGTATGAGGCATAGTTAAAGAGTGAATATCAGTATTCAGTCCAGAATGAGGTAATGATTCTTGTCAAGGGGAGAAACTCAATGAATGGTTGACTCGGCAGTTGGTTGTAAATTTCTACGCATCTTTTCCGTTACGACAGTATTACAAGAGTTGGAGTAGGATATGTATATGGCATGAGGTATGTTGTGGAGATCAGGTTCGTGGAATTTCGGCTATTGTAATCAGAGGATGTTATTATGGTCATGTGAATTATGTGGTGCATGGTGTGAATTCAGCAAAGGTATGCAGTCATTTTTTGGTACATCGTGTGGTGATTGATACGGCGATCGTATGTTGGAAACATGCCTAGTAGAAGATTCCGGATGTTGGAATTTGGCTCTAAGGCTATTTTGACAAAACAAAAGGGCAATCTTCAGATTTACTCGAGCCAGTGTGCTAAACTGAGTTGCGGTAGCACGAGTAGGTGCACGAGGTACTAAACAGTGATTTCGGACAACTCCAGCACAGTTCTTAGCACGTTCGAGGATGAACGTATGTTTAAGATTCATCGCATGTAACGACCCGACCGATCGTTTTGAGCTCTAGCACGTCGTTCGGCGGTTTGAGTCTATGAACAGCTTCAGTTCAGGTATTATGACTTGTACGCATGGTCGGGATTGAATTTCGGGAAGTTCGGAGTTGAATTGGAAAGAAAATTCTCATTTCGAAAGCTTTAAGTTGGAAGAATTGACTAAGATTGGATTTTAGAGTAGACGGCCTAGGAATCAGGATTTGAAAGTTCTATCAGGTTTGTATAATAATTTCGGACTTGGGCGTATGTTCGGATAGGGTTTTGGATACCCCGGGAGCGTTTCGGCACCTATTGTGGAAGTTACCATTTTGAAAGAATTTCATAAATTTGGGTTGAAGTGCATTTCAATATTATCAATGTCCGTTTGGAATTCCGAGTCTGAGAATAGTTCTGTAAGGTGATTCCGGTATTGGGAGCACGTCCGGAAGTGGATTTGGAGGCCCGCAGGTCATTTTGGAGTCGTTTGGCGAAAGTTAGAAATTTGAAGGTTTTTGAGAAGTTTGACCTAAAGTGGACTTTTTGATATCGGGGTTGGAGTCCGATTTCGGAAGTTGGAGTATATCCATAATGTCAAATGTGACTTGTGTGCAAAATCTGAGGGCAATCGGACGTGATTTGATAGGTTTCGGTATCGAATATAGAAGTTTGAAATTCTAAAGTTTATTAAGCCTGAATTGGAGTGCGATTCATGATTTTAGCATTGTTTGATGTGCTCTGAAGGCTCGACTAAGTTCGTAATGTATTTTGGGACGTGTTGGTATGACTGGTGGAGGTCCCGAGAGCCTCGGGTGGAATTTGGATGGTTAACGGATTGAAATTCGAGTTGAGGGATCTGCTGAAATTGGTGTCATGACTGTTGCTGGTTTCCTTATACGCGATCGCGAGTGGAAGTCCGCGATCGCGTAGAGTTATTTGGGGGCGACTGTGAAATGTGCTATGCAGTCGTGATGATGGACCTGCGATCGCGGTGCGGTGGGTAGTTGTGCTACGCGAACGCGGCTGTGGTAATGCGTTCGTGAAAAAGGAATGGGGAATGGCCTGATGCTACGCGTTTGCTCATCGCGATCGCGTGAGGAGGAGTGCGATCACGGATGTTGGGTTACAGAAAGTCACGTTCGCGTGGACTTGTGTGCGGTCGCGTAGAGGAAAATGCGGAGGCAATGTGCTTAGCCTTCGCGAAGGCACTCCCACGATAGCGAAGAAGGGCAGACCTGGGCTGGGCAGAATGTTTTAAAAGCCGGGTTTGAGTTCATTTCACCCATTGTTTACATGGCTTGGGCGATTTTTGGAGATTTTGAAGAGGGGATTTCATCATCAAATATGAGGTAAGTGATTTCTACTAGTTGGGAGTTACATACAAAGTTTATACATGGATTTTAGGCATGAACATTTGTAGAAATTTGGGGTTTTGAAGAAAAACCTGGAATCTTGTATATTTGGATTTTGACCACGGATTTTGGGCATGGAATTGAGAATAAATTATATATTTGAGCCCGTGATGTCATGAGCAAAGTTTATCTTCGAAAATTTTTGGAATTCGGGCACGTGAGCCCGAGGGTGATTTTATCGACTTTTCAAGCGGAGTTGGAAATTACTGCAAATAGGATTATAATGAATATTTGAGTATATATTAATGGGTTTGCATAATTATTGACTAGTTTTGGAGAGTTGGGCATCGGTTTGAGTCGTCAAAAGGCCTTGGGAGCCGGTTATGGAACTTCAGAGCAAAGTAAGTCTCCTTTCTAACCTTGTAAGAGGGAATCAACCCCATAGGTGAACTAAATTATTATGTGCTTCTATTTGTGGGGGCTACGTGTGCACGAGGTGACGAGAGTCCGTACGTAGCTACTAACTATGCCTATGTCCGGATAGTTTTAGGCTTACATCATGCCTTGTTGCTATTATTGTTGAATTTATGTTTATTGTTTGTCTTGAAAGAAAACGAGATTGAGTTAGCTTATTAAAGGTTTCGAAAGGAGATGAAATTGAGGAAAAGTTGTGAACTTAAATGGTTTCATTTGAACTTCGTATTTTTGAAAATAATTGAGGAACACCATAATAACTTAAGAAATTTATGTGTGTCCGCATCGCAAGTATGATTCACGAGCGGGAGAAAATTCCTTAAATTTATATTTGACTGCGTCGCACGTATGATTCGCAGGCGGGGTATTTCCTTCTACTACTCTCATGGGAGCGGGTTGTTCGCCTCGGCAGGTTAATAGATGCATCTATGGTCCGCGCAGTTCGACCCCCGGTAGTGCGCAATTTACTTTTATGTTGGATCGGGCAGTACACCTCGGCATTTCCTATATATATATTATCCTCATAGAATCGTGCGTAACATTTGGCAAGAAGCCAGTGTGTCTGAGGATTTTTCCCTGCTTTGAATTATGACAACCTCTTTGATGAAATTCACTATATCTATATATATATATGCTCCGGTTACGGAGGGAACTTGCTAGTTGAGAGCTTGAGTAAATTGTAAAGAGGGAAATCGTACCACGTATTTTATACTTGTTTGTTTCATATATTTACTCTGTCTCATATTCATTCACTTCTTTACTGTACATGATATTATTGGACCACTGGTAAGTGTCGCAGTCGACCTCTCGTTATTACTTCTTCGAGGTTAGACGGGATACTTACTGGGTACGCGTTGTTTTCGTACTCATACTACACTTGCTATATATTTTGTTGTACATGTATGGCTAGTGGCCTTGTGAGCGTAGCAGCGTGGTTGATATGGGGACTTAGGTGAGCTGCATCTTGTGAGACGATCCACAACCAGCAGAGTCTCCTTCAGAGTAATTATATTTTCTTTTCTGTCCAAATTTGTATTCCGGACAGTTATTATATTTTATTTTGTTCCCTAGTAAATGCTCATGCTCTTATAATACCAGGTTCTGGGATGATTATGTGATAATTTAGTATTAAAATTTGCGAAAAATAGTATTATTTACTCTGTGAAGTTTCATCATTTATTATTTAATTGAAGAAAATTCACAATTTCAGAAAATATTAAAATGAGAATTTACTAATTATTGGTGTTGGCTTGCCTGACAGTAGTGTCCGGCGCCATCACGACCTTTCAAGGATTTTGGGCCGTGATATCATATGTTTGAGCCAAATGAAAAGGAAGAAAACCTATAGGTACAAACTGATTTCGAAGAAAATTTCCAAGAGGTTACTAGACTACTCTTAATGGATATAATATAGAACCAGTGGGGAAACTCGATTAATTAATTCATCCAGATTAATTCCAGCATTCCAATATAAATCTGTCACATTAATTAAACCCAAACAGAAATCCAAATAATTCAAGTTCCTTCAGGTTCTAATAGATTTCAGCAGAAAAATCCGACAAACACACAATCAGACACAAAATGTAACCCGAATCAAGAAAAGATAAACAAAATTTCAGACATCATTTTAGACTAGCTCAGGCATGAGTCGTTTATTCCATACATGATTAAGTAAAGAAGAGAAAAGTAAAACAATAAACCTATTTAGTAGAAATTCTTTTTAATAACAGTAGAGGAATCAACAGATTCAGTGTTTTGCTCCAAATATTCGACTGAGAACAGCAATGCGATCGAGCAGAAACTGCGAGCCAAATCGAAACCACGAACCTCGAACAAAAACTCGAATCGGCACCGAAATTTCAAATCCAAACACGAACTCAAACTCAAACTTCAATCATACTCCATCTTTGAAAATGGAAATTGAAATTGGAAAGAAAAAATATATTATTTTTTGTATTTTCTGGGATTTAAACTAAACTAAAAATCTGAAGATTGAAAATGAAAAGAGAAACCCCTTTTTTGAAATCCTAGTTTTTCTAAAAAACAAATCCCTAAAATTCTGTCCAGAAACTTCCTCTAGAAAATCCCCCAAATCCCTATATATATATATAGGGATCTCGAACCTTCCTTGCTTTTTCCTCAAGAAATCCAAATTTCTCCTCTAAGAATCGAATTTTACTCTTTTCGAACCAAAATCGGACAAATGAAAGCCTAGGATCTTAATCTCCACAGATCCTACGGCTCACATTTACCCAAATTCGTCCAAGAGATAAAAATAAAATGCGTGAGGGAGTGAAAGAATATTTGGATGTCAGACGTTTGTTATGGTTTGGGCGACGTGGATGTGAGAGGGGACCATGGGATGACACAAACGAGTGGAATCGCCCGATTTGGGCGTGAGTCCGGCGAATTTTAAGTGGTGAGGCGGTGGTAGAGAGTGAGGTAAGGGGTGCGGCTGGTCTTGAAATATTAGGGTTAGGGTTTAGGTAGAATGGGTTTTTATATGGTTGGGGGGGAACTAATTTGGGTCGTTGGATGAAATTAAATCAATGGCTAGGATTAAAAGAGTGTTGGGCATGTCGGCTGATGGGTCAAGTAGATGTGTCGGCGGATTGGGGCTGGAATGGGGTTGGGGAGATTGGGCTTAGTTCTTGCTGGGCTCCAAAATTCTACAAAATTGGGCCAAAAAAGCTAAAAATTCAATTTACTTCTAAAGTAATGTAAAATACTCATATAAATATAAAATAACTCTTAATTGATTTTAATGAACTATTAATATTAAAATAAAACTAAAAATTAAAGTTGAAACTACTTTTGGTATTTTCAAAGATTATACTTAAATAAAAATAGGTTAAAAATAATATCTTTCTAAAAATACCTAATACCTGAATTAAATAGAAAAATAAAACTATTTTTTGTGTTTTCAATTTTATATTTTAAAACTAAAATTGAAGATAAAAATATATGTAAACTCAAATAAATATTAAAAATACTACGAATACTAAAAATAATCTTTAAAAATTGTGCGGGCCAAAAATTACATGCTTAGTTGATAAATTGAGACATTATTTGCAACCCAATCATTTTATAATTAGAACTGACCACTTCAGCCTAAAGTTCTTAAAGGATCAACGAGTTACTTCATCACTACAACACAAGGAGATCTCCAAACCTATGGGCCTAAGTTATGAGATACATTACAAGAAAGGGGCTGATAATGTCGTTGCAGATGCTTTGTCCAGAAGAATTGAGGGCTAGGAAGAATGCAATGTGCTTACTGTTGTCCAGCCCAAATGGTCCAAGAAGTAGTTGAAAGTTATGATGGGGATGGAGAAGCTCAAAATATTATTGAACAATTAAGCTTGGATGCTGGGGCTATTCCAAATACAACACTACAACATGGAGTGATCAGATTCAATGGTCAAGTTTGGATTGGTAAAAATGGGGAATTAAGAAAGAACGTAATTGAACAAATGCATTCAACCCCATGGGGGGACATTCAGGAATCACTGTAACTCAAAAAAGATCAAGATCCATTTTTGACTGGCCTATATTACTGAAATATGTCAAAGAGATGGTGCAGGCTTGTGTTATTTGTCAAAGAAACAAGGAAGAACATGTCCGTTACCCGGGGTTGTTGCAGCCATTGCCCATTCCTTCCTGGGAACACCTCACAATGGATTTTATCGAAGGATTACCTATATCACATGGAAATGACATCATTTTAGTTGTCATCGACAGGTACACGAAATATGCTCATTTGTTCACATTGTCCCATCCTTATGATGCACCACGGGTAGCTCGAAGTTTTCTGGAAAACATATGCAAATTACATGGGGTTCCCCGTTCTATCCTTTCGGATAGGGATCCAATTTTTACTAGTTTGTTTTGGAAGGAGCTATTCAAAGGACTACAGGTGGAATAGAGGTTGAGTACAACCTATCATCCTCAAATCGACGGACAGTCTGAAAGGTTGAACCAATGTGCTGATACATATCTTAGGTGTATGACCGGGCATAAACCACGAGATTGGAACAGGTGGATCCGTATGACAGAATTGTGGTACAACACAAATTATCAGTCTGCCATAGGAATGACTCCCTTTAAGGCACTTTACGGCTATGATCCGCCTCTACCTTCATTTGAGCTTGTGTCACAAACAAAGCTAGAGTCAGCTGATCAACTCTTAAGGGAAAGACAGTTAATTAACAAGATTTTGAAGGATAACCTGACAATTGTTCAAAATCATATGAAGCAAAATGTGCTGGCAGAAAGAGAAGCGAAAGAACATTTGAAGTAGGGGACAAAGTCTTCTTAAAGCTACAACCTTACCGACAAATGTCAGTAGCGATTCGAAGAAACTTGAAGTTAGCAGCCAAATTCTATGGTCCATTAGAGATAGTTTGCTGAATAGGACAAGTGGCTTATGAGCTCCAGCTACCACCAGGTTTAAAAATACTGTTGAATTTGACAAGATTAATATAAATTATTGTGAACAATTGAAGCCTTCTTTTAAGAAAAAATTGGTAGATGTATTTTTTTATGCATTTACATGACATGATCACACTTAATGTGATGTCATGCATGACATTATTAAGGTCATTTCCCTTCTATAAATAGCAAGAGTTTTGTTCATTTGTAAACATTTTTCACTTGCCTTCTTATCTCCTAAGTCATTTGAATCATCTTTCTCTTTTGTAATATTTCACTTGTATTTTTGGAGTGAAATAAATTTGAGTTGATTGTGTTCGAGGCCTAGGCAAAAATCAAATTTCGTCAAATCTCGTTAATTTCTGATGTTCTTTTTATTATTGTCTAATTTACTATTTATTAGCTACCTTTAGATATAGTAGTTGTGAATCACTCTCTATATATTCGACTTCCGCAACAAATACATCCAATTTTTCATATGTCTCAGCCGAAGAAAGTGGTGGGTGATCAAGTAGCAGTGTCGAAGGAGCCACCGTATTACACCGATGAATGGCAGATCTTAACAGAGCCGTTTGCAATTTTGGAACGACGCATGGTAAAGATGGGGAACAAGGCTGTTGTTCAAGTTGTAGTTCAATGGGCAAATTTATCTAAGGACGAGGCAACCTGGGAAGATTACTCCTTTCTCAAGTCCCAATTTCCTGATTTTGATCCCTAAAGTAGCAGCTTGGCCGGAAGAGGGATGGAATGTCACAATGTAGTTCAATGTTGTTTATATATATATATATATATATATAATCTTATATTTTTTGGGTTTTGAATTGTTTTACGTGTTTAGTTAGTTTTGGTAAGTCTATAATTAATGGCTAGAGGTTGGTAAGTTGAGATTTAAATGAAATATTTATGTAAGATTCCCATTATTTTTTAGATCCAATTGGGGAAATTTTGTAACTTGTTCAAATGTTTCTAAAATTGTGACTGAATGTTCCGTCAAAAATTATTCACGGAAAGTAAGTCTGTCACAAAATTATTTTTATTAGATAATTGTTCTTTTATAATGTTGTGACAAAAAATATAATCTGTCATAAAATTTATGACGGATTTTTGACAAAGTGTTGTCATTTTCTCTCTTCTGCCATAATTTTGTGACAAAAATATGTTCGTCACAAAGACTAAATTTCATATCTGTCACAAATCTGTTACTCTTAGAATTTTTGTAGGAAAAAAAAATCTTTTGATAATTTTGTTCATGTAAGGTTGATTTGTCATAAATGCATCACAAATCTGTCACAATTTGTGATAGAATGCTTCGTCTCAAATATTCCGTCACAATTTTACCATTTTCTTGTAGTGGCTAACCATCATCGTGTATTTTTTTTCACGAACATTTTATTTTTTCTTAAAAAACTTTAAAATAACGTAAGTCGTGTATCGCATATCCACTGCTTAGTGTTTGGAGGAAAATATGTTTTAACATCGATTTTTATAAATTTATTAAGCCACAAAAGTATAGTTGACATATTTGCATCCACAATAGTCCGCTATTAGGGGTGATTTGGTTCAGGAACAAGTTATCACACGGTTAATTATATCGAGATTAGTTATCCCGAGATTGTTATCTCATCTTCCCATAAAGATAAAAATAACACTACAATCTCGCGATAACTAATCTCAGGATTAGTTACACCGTAATTTTATCCCAACCAAACGTAGAATAAACTCATCTCAAATTTAATCTCGAGATTAATTATTCTTTATTCCTCATACCAAACGAGCCCTTAGTTTATATATATAGAAATTGGGCAAAGGATAAAGCAATTATGTTAAAATACTTAGGGGTCATTTGGTTGGGAAGCAAGTTATTCCATGATTAATTATCTCGAAATTAGTTATCTCGCCCTCCCATAGAGATAAAAAAATACTATAATTTCGGGATAACTAATCCAGGATTAGTTATACCATGATTTTATCTCAACCAAACGTGGAATAAACGCATCTCAAATTTAATCTCGAAATTAATTATCCCTTATCCCTAACACCAAACAAGCCCTTAGTCTGCCCAAAAAGATATAATAGATGTGATGACCCAAAAGGTCATCTTATGTTTTAGAACTCTAATCTGCGCTCTTAAGGCTTAAAAATCTCATTTTACCCTCCTCGATTTTCGTGCGTAGTCCGGACAATTTTTCGGAAAGCTTTTATGTTGAAAACTAATGAAAACAAGAATTTTTGCCTTAAAAGTTGATTTTAGTTGACTTCGTTCAATATTTTTGGTAAACGGGCTCGGATCTGTGCTTTAATGATCCCGGTAGGTCCGTATCGAATTATGGGACATGGATGTATACCCGAAATCGAATTCGGAGGTCCCTAGCTTGAGTTATGAATTTTTGATGAAAATTAAAAGTTTGAAAATTATTTGTTTTGAAGAATTGATTGATATTTGGCATTGTTAGTATCGGGTCCATATTTTAGTTTCGGAGCCCGGTACAGGTTCATTATGATATTTAAAATATGTCTGTAAAATTTGGTGAGAAACGGAGTTGATTGGCATGATTCGGACGTCCAGTTGAGGAAATAGAAATTTTAAAGTGTTCTTGAGAACTTCATTTGATTAGGTGCTAAATTTAGAGTTCTAGGTGTTATTTTGGCTATTTGATCACGCGAGCAGGTCCGTATCATATTTTAAGATTTGTGTGCATATTTGGTTTGGAGCCCCAAGGGCTCGGGTGCCATTCGCGCGATGCGCGAGTTGAGTTCAAACCTCAACAAAGCTGCTGGTGCACCAAATTTGGTGTGGTCGCAGGTGCGAGCTCGCAGGTGCGAGCGAAGGCCCTGCAGATGCGACCCAGGCATGGACTTCGTTTTTTCGCAAATGCGGACTTTTCTCCGCAGGAGCGAAACCGCAGAAGCAGAACCTTGTCCGCAGGTGCGACCCCAGTTGGCCCAGTCCTTCTCCGCAGAAGTGCATATTTCGTCCGCACATGCGGATGCGCAGGTGCGGCCAAAGCACCGCAGGTGCGAAGGTCGCTCGGCAGTGAGCATTTACTTCGGACACCAGCCATTTTTCTTCTTGTTTTCAAAAGGGTAGGAGGCCTAGGGCAATTTTTCAAAGACATTTTCTTCCCTAAATCAAAGGTAAGTGTTCCTTAACTCGTTTCTTTCAATCTTTTACTTCATTTTACTAGAATTAAACCTAAAAATTTAGAGTTTTATGGTAGAACTAAGGGTCAGGGTAGAAACTAGAGATTTCGAAAATTTAGGGATTTAGACCTCAATTTGAGGTCGGATTCCAAAACTAATTACATATTCGGGCTCGGATTCCAAAACTAATTACTCGTTTATTGAGTCATTTTTGAATAGATACGGGTGGTTTGGAGGTAAATTCCAAAGGAAAAGCTGTGATTGAGAATTAAGTGGCCTTCGGAGCGAGGTAAGTGTTGTGTCTAACCCTGACTTGAGAGAATTAGGAACCTTAGATTATTTGCTAAGTGAAATTCATGTGAGCGGCGTATATGTGAGGTGACGAGTACCTATTCGCCGCCAAATTACTTATTTTTCCATGTTTCTCTGTTTTTCTGATATTGTCTCATTCCTATGCCAAATTGTTACGTGTTATACTAAAGTTGTTCAAATTATCGTTCTTATCATGTTTACGGAAATTTTCTGGTGATAATTGAGTTTTTATTTCAAAATTGAGATTGATATTATGGAACCAAATGTTGAAGTAAGGTTTGTACTT
>AWOL01S0004710.1:164522-230111 GCA_000715115.1 Nicotiana otophora | reverse complement strand
TTGTCGACTTTCGACGAAACATTATTTGTTTTCAATTCCTTTAGCTTCTGAAACTTCCAACCATCTTTGTACTTATTGTTCATGATCTTCAATATTGGTAACCTCCGAGGTAATATGATTAACTTACTTTGCAAACTTTTCAAATATGATTTCATTTCTGAGCTTACATCAATTGACTTATGATGACTCATACGTACGAAAACATGGGTTGTAACAAAATCAGCACACTTCTTGCAGGTTAAGGCTACCAAAACAACAAAACAGTATGATCAGTTGTATATCAAGAAAAAAGTCATGTTGCATGGCACTCCAATTTATATTATCTCAGATCGAGGAGCACAGTTCACAACTAATTTTTGGAAGAAATTTCAACAAGGTTTGGGTACATAGGTGAATCTTAGTACAACCTTTCACCCGCAGACTGATGGGCAGGTAGAGCGGCCTATTCAAACACTTGCGAATATGTTGCGCGCTTGTGTTCTTGACTTCAAAGGTAGCTGGGATGATCATTTGCCGCTCATAGAGTTTTCCTACAATAATAGTTATCATTCCAGCATTCAGATGGCGTTGTTCGAGGCTTTATATGGTAGAAGTTATAGATCTTCCATTGGGTGGTTTGAGATTTGGGAAGCAGAGTTGATAGGGCTAGACCTCGTGCATCAAGCTATGGAAAAAGTTAAGATCATTAAGGAGCGATTGAAAACTGCTCAGAGTCGTCAGAAGTCCTATTCAGATATTCGTCGTAGGGATTTGGAGTTCAAAGAAGATTATTGGGTATTCTTGAAGGTTTCCCCTATGAAGGGTATACTGCTAATCAGTAAGAAAGGGAAAGTGAGTTCGAGGTATGTTGGATCGTACAGAATCATTCAGAGGATTGGTGAGGTAGCTTACATGCTAGAACTACCTCCAGATATGTCCTAAGTGTACCCGGTATTTTATGTGTCCATGCTGAAAAAGGTAGTTGGTGATCCGTCGCTTATTATTCCGGTTGATACTATTGAGGTTAATGAAGAATTGACTTATGGAGAAATTCTAGTTTCCATTCTTGATAGGCAAGTTCGAAAGTTGAGGAACAAAGAAATTACCTACGTGAAAGTGTTATGGCAATACCAACAAGTCGAAGATGTCACCTGGGAGGCCGAGGAAGAAATGAAGAAGAAGTACCCTAATTTATTTAAATAGCTATGTAATTGTATCTATGATGTTAAGAGCTAATTTTATGCAAATCATATTTTCCACGGTACAACTTATATAAGAATACTCCCTCTTGGTAATGCAATGTTTATGGCGTTGTTGTCGGTGTTGTTTTCGTATTATTTTGTATCGTCATGTTATGGTTGTGATGTTAGGATTGGTTTTTGGGATTCCCTGACAGGTGGATAGGCCCAGTTACAGGGAAAACTCTGGCGAAAAGTTTGGAAATTTGGGGAGTTAGTCGAAATTTGGGAACTGTTAATGTATGTCATAGCAGCTGAGTCACATTGGTTTCTAATGGTGGGTTTTAGCCCTCATTCAAGGACGAATGAGCTTAAGTGGGGGAGGATGTAAGGCCCTGTAAAAGTTTGCCTAAAAACAACTCGGGGTTTCGTGGTGCCGAAGTAGGCTTATGAGTTTACGAGTGTACAGACTTTTTGGGTTGAACAGTGCGCTATGGAGTAAAGGAACATTTTTGGCAGAAAAAGAAGTTTCTACGGCCCACTATGCAGCCGCAGAATCACTCTATGGGACGCAGAATGGCCGTAGAGTGAAGCAGAAAACTGGGCAAGTTTGGATGATATTGTGCGGTCCACTATGCGATCGCAAAATTTTTTCGCGAGCTGCACATCAACCGCGTAACCAGCATGAAAATATTCGGTGGGAAGTTATGTGCTGCATTATGCAACCGCGGAACAGGTCTGTGGACCGCATACTGGTCGCAAAGTGGGGCCTTGCCAAGTTCTAGAGGCCCAATTGTGCGGCCGATTTGTAGACTACATATCCATTCACTCTGCGACCGTAGATTTTGTTTCGAAGATTCATTTATTTTGGTTTTATAAACCCGACCCCATTCTTATAAAATAATGTTAAGGGTCATTTTAGAAGGTTCAAACTTACATTTTAGATAGAGAAGAAGGTGGTCTAGAGTGAGAAGAGGAGTTCCAAGTCATTTGTTCCTCAATCGTTGTTCAAACCTTGAAGATCTTTCTAATGTAACTCACAAGGTCTTCAACCAAAAGGTAAGATTCTACACCCTAACCCTTAATTTTAGCATTTAACTAGAAATGGGTGATTAGTAAAGCAATTCTTGGGTGTGGGAGTTGTTTATTTTACATGCATGTACTATCTAGGGTAGTGGGAGGATTATTAGGCTCTTTTGGGTGAACTTTGGGTAATGGAGTGAAAGAATCCACCATAGGAGGACCTTGAAACCTTAATGCAACCTAGTGTTTGATAAAATGCTCAAGTGAGCTGGAACTATGAACTCCTTCCTAATTTGTGTTCAATTTTGCTATATCTTTAAATAGATGGAAGTGGCTAGGATTTTCGGAACATTGTAGTAAATTAAAAAGCTTAAGGCAAGGTATGTTGGCTAAACACTTCTCTTAGAATTGAACCTCGCGATGTCCTTGTAAGTATCGTGATGCTCTTTATAAATTGAATTTTTTTCAAATAAGCCTTGTGTCGAAATAATTATGCGTTCAATATGTATTCCAAAGATTCTTGTTATGTTGGTTAATGTTTGAGAACATGGTTTAAGTATGGGCTATGTGTTAATATAAAATGATTTAAAAGTGTGAATTTTTATGAAAGCTATCATGTCAATTGTGTAAGAAATCATATGTGCCTAAGGCCCTAAAATTGCTCAAGTATGTGTATAAAGTCTTAATTTGAAAGGCCTTGTTGTTGATTATCCATGATAATGATTAAAAGTGAAATAGTAAGCATGAAATATGAAATACGACCAACATGCCAAGAATGATACCGTGTTATGGCCAATGATGCCAATTAAATGAATGACATGTAAAAGAATACGAACTGAGTGGTAAGTACTTTTAATAATAAATGACTTGGGAGTATCGTTTAGCCACCGAGGAAGGGTAGGTCGTAACAACCTAACGCCGAAACTACATGTGCCGATTTAGGAGTGATTGCTGGGCAAATCCCCGTGTTAATGTTATGTGACTGTTTCTCCGTAAATGGGATATGATTATTACTAGCGAGATGTGATGTGATGTCAACCCGCATGGTATTGTGGTGAGGCGGCTTAACCGATCGGGCTAAGATCGGATGCTATGCCGCGCACATGGTGGTATTGTAAGTGTATGTCTCGGGGTGAGACGGGTTAGCCGGTCGGGCTGAGAACGAACTCTGTGCTAAGACATGGTGGTGTATCGGTGCTTAAGATCTCCCAACTTATATTACCGAATCCTATTTGAGATTTACCTTTCCCTTGACTTGACACCTTGATACTGTTTGAGTCTCTTATTGATTTCATGTTTTATTCTCCGTTTACTATTGCTCGTTCTATTGAGAGGGTGTTTAGTTTTATATACTAGTACTATTCCATATGTACTAACATCCCTTTTACCGGGAGCGCTGCATCTTTAATAGATGCAGGTGGTTCTATAGTAGGTAGCATTGACCAGTGATTAAATCATACCCTCTCCTCTGCTGATTTGGTCAGCCTCACTTCATCTCGAGGTCCTATGTCTTTTTATCCTTTGTACATAGTGTTTTGAGGTATAGCCGGGGCCTTGTTTCCGGCACTGTCATATCACTCTTTTGTTCCTGTTAGAGGCTCCATAGAGATAGTATGGGCTGTGTCTATTTTTGGGAAGGTTAAACTAAAAATGTTGTCATCGTATCACTTGTTCCATTTTAGCTATGATTGTACAATGTACTGTTTTGTTAGACTTGTTAATGACGTGACTAATGGAAAAAGGACCGGTGTTGTTCATATGACTTCTTACTGACTTGTTAATGGAATGTATCCTTCTATTTATTCACGGGTGAGTTGGGTAGACAACACTGTGCAGGCTTGCTCGACTGGAGTAAATCTGTTGAGCGCCGGTCGCGCTCCCCGAGGTTAGATATTGTATTTATTTCTCACATCAGTTTTGTAAATCCAAATATAGTAGATCATAACTTGTACTACCAGTCCTTGGGGTAGTTGTATCGAATTATTTTGATGTTTTATTTATAATATTAATGATTTGTCGTTGTAGTAGTGACTTATAATGTGGAGGCTTACCTAGTGAATGGCTAAAATACTGAATGTGGAGGCTTAAGTCCAAAGATACTCACTTAATATACCTATGCAATTTATAAGCATAGCAAATAACTGGAAGAAAGATAACCATACAAGCCAAAGAAACAACAAATATCATTAATAAGGTAAGCACTAACAGAAGAAATTAACGATATGCATTTCTTACTTTCCATGACAATAATATATACCGAATACACCATATCCATATACAAAAGAAGATATGCACCCAGCATCACTAACTCAAATACTTCTACATGAATGTGGAGGTTCTTTACATTAATAAGATCAGATTTCATCAATTACCAGCTAGCATCATTGTAACGACCCGACCGGTCATTTTGAGCATTACGCTCCTTTCAACTATTTGAAGTCTTGAATAACTTCTTATGAGGTACTATGACTTGTGTGAATTGTGACTTTTGGTTTTAAGATATTTCGGAGTTAGCATGGAAGGATGAATTTCATGTTGGAAATTTAAGTTAGAAAAGTTGACCAAAAGTAGACTTATGTGTAAACGACCTCGAATCTGAATTTTGATGATTCCAATAGCTCCGTATGGTGATTTTGGACTTAGGAGAGTGTCCGAAAACATTTTTGGAGGTCCGTAGTGGAATTAGGCTTTAAATGAAAAGTCAAAATTTTGGGAAGTTTGACAGGGGGATTGACTTTTCGATATTGAGGTTGAAATATGGTTTTGGAAATTGGAATAGCTTCATTATGTCATTTATGACTTGTGTGCAAAATTTGAAGTCATTCCGGATTGATTTGATATGTTTCGGCACAAGATATAGAATTTGAAAGTTCAAAGTTCATAGATTTTGATTTGAGGTGCGATTCATCGTTTTGATGTTGTTTGATATGATTTGAGGCCTCGAGTAGGTCCATGTTATGTTATGGAACTTGTTGGTATGTTCGGACGAGGTCCCGAGGGCCTCGGGTGAGTTTTGGATGCTTAACAGATCGAATTTGGATTTGGAGGAGGAGTTGAAGCAGCAGGGCAACTGGTGTGATCGCGCCTACGCAAAAAAGGGTACGAGCTCGCGGATGCGAGGAATGATTCACAGAAACGCAAATGCATGGACTGGCCAGGCACCACGGGTGCGAAGAAATCATCGCAGGTGCGAAGACCGCAGGCGCGAAGAAATCATCGCGGGTGCGAAGAAATCATCGCGTGTGCAAAGACCGCAGAGCGAAGAAATCATCGGGGGTGCGAAGAAATCACCGCGGGTGCGAAAATCCTGGACAGAATGTTAAAAACAGAGGGATTTCTAGTTTTTCCATTTTTGAAACTTCAAGCACGGTTTTTGGGGCGATTTGAGAGAGAATTCAAGAGAAACTTGAGGTAAGTCACTTGTGATCATTTCTACTCCATAATATTGAATTATCATCGAATAACCCGACTAGATTACATGTTTTTGAGGTGTAAATCAGTGGTTTCAACTTAGGGATTTGAAAATAAGATTGGAAGATTTGGAGGTCGAGTTGAGGTCGGATTTTGGGAAAATTAGTATGGTTAGACTCGTGGTTGAATGGGCTTCCAGATTTTATAACTTTTGTCGGGTTTCGAGACATGGGCCCCACGGGCAATGTTTGAGCTAAATTTCGGATTTTATGGGAAATTAGTATTTTCTTATGGAATTAATTCCAATAAAATTTATTAACTGAATTGAATTAAATGTGGATAGATTCGAGGCGTTTGGAGGCCAATTCACAAGGCAAAGGCATAGCGGAGTAAAACATTACATGGTTTGAGGTAAGTAAAACTTCTAAACTTGGTTCTGAGGGTATGAATCCCCGAATTGGTGTTATATGAATTGTTTGGAGGTGACACACACGATAGTTGACGAGCGTGTGGACGTGCACCATTGAAACTATGACTTGAAGATTAATGAATCATGTTATTATCTTAATATTCTCTACGTGTTAGAGAAATTGAGCTGAGGTTCCTATTAAAGATCATGTTTAGGCTACGTGCCAATATTTTAGAACTCATAGGGTCTTGTTGTTGTTGAATTAATTGTTCAAAAATATACATTTCACACTCAGTAATAATTGTCCATTGTGAGGATATTTATGGGATTGAGCTGCACAACGTAGCAGGCCATACTGGTTTTATATATGTTATTGTTAAATGGATCTGGGTTGCCCGCCTGCAGCAGGCCAGAACGGCTTTATACATTATTATATGGATTGGGGCTGCTCGCCTGCAACATGCCTTATTGGCTTTATTATTATATGGATCGGGGCTCCCCGCCTGCAGCAAGCGTTACTGGCTTTATTATTAAATGGATCGGGACTGCCCTCCTGCAACAGGCCTTACTGGCTTTATTATTATACAGATCGGGACTGCCCGCCTGTATTAGGTCATATTGGCTTAATATCACACTTAGGACGAAGGAGCCCCTCCGAGAGTCTGCACACACCCCTAGTGAGCACGGTCGACTTATAGCGCTTGGGCTGAAGGAGGCCCTCCGGATTCTGTACACACCCCTAGTGAGCGTAGATGATCATATATATTCGTGATGGACTTCCCAGGGCATCGACTTGCCTTACTTACTGCTTGTATATATATATTTGGGATGGATTTTCCCAGGGCATGGACTTCCCTTACTTATTTGTATTGTAATGAGTTTACCTGGACATGGATCTTAATCGTATTATTTATATTTGGGGATAAATTATCCCAGGGATGGATTGGCCTTATACGTTACTCAGTGACTGACTGTCAGTCGATGTGTATTTATATACGGGTTGGAACACCCCTGGGCTGGATTGGCCATAAATAGTACCGAGTGACCGGATAATTTGTGACCAGTATTTACATGAGGTCTTTCTACTAAGATGTCATATGCCTCATATCATGCAGTATTGATCTATTTCACTTGTACAGAGTTTAACTATTGAACTTGAAAGCATGCCTACATTTCTGTACTATTATTTTTCCTGGACTGTACATGTAGAGCTCATCATTTCTTTTAGCCTAGAGGTTAGTCTTGTTACTTATTGAGTTATTTGTACTCATACTACACTCTGCACCTCGTGTGCAGATCCAGGTGCTCCCTGATACGACGGCTGCTAGAATTCGAAGTTATTTCTGTTGAAGAGTATCAAGGTAGTTGCTTAACGATCACATACTTGATTCCCTTCCTGTTTAGTTATTATACTGATCTATACTTCAGAAAATGATATTTATCAGTCAGAGTTTTTATTCATTTAGATGCTCATGTACTCAGTGACACCCGATTTTGGGAGTGATATATTTGAAATTGTGAGATTTCTTTCGCTGAATTTAATTATTTTCTTTTCAAATTTAAAAGATATGGTATTTTGTTGAGATTTTCGGCTTGCCTAGTATTGTGATAAGCGCCATCACGACAGGTGAGATTTTGGGTCATGACAAGTTGGTATCAGAGCTTTAGGTGACATAGCTCTCACGAGTCATGAGCAGGTTTTGTATAGTCTTACGGATCGGTACGGAGACGTCTGTACTTATTTTTGAGAGGCTGCCAAAACCTTAGGAAAATTTCAGCTTCTTGTATTCTATCATGCAGAATTGATTCATCTTGAACCCTAACTCATTGAATTCCTTCCACGCATTTCGTATGCGCATATGAGCGCTCTATATCAGTTGTGCATCGCCGACTTGTGATTCTATGAACGAGGTTCAAGATGTATATTATGTATTTTGGTGATGGGCCAGTCTGGAGGACTTGAGGCCAGGTTTAGAACGCAGCTTAGGCTCGGTAGCTTCAGTTGTAATCTGTACATTTGGACTCATATGTCCGGTAATGTCCCTACGAGTGGAATTTGTGGCTCGATGAGCGGTGGGACGGCTTTGTGATGAGTATGATGCGATTGCGGGATGTGATAAGACAATTTGAATGTGACGAGAAGTGTTTCCTTGAAATGTAAAGGAAGGCCATTGGGTGCTTTATTTTTGTTTTGATGTGACATACAATCTCGAGTGTGAGTGTTTTGAAAGATCTTTCACGTTGTTAAATTTTGGGGCAAATTAAATTCTCGTGTCTGGTTAATGAGTTTGAACTCAGAAATATTAAGTGATTTCATAGTAATTGTGGCTGCAAAAGGGTATAATAAGATGTCAATTTGAGACTAAACAGGTGTGTTATCTCTTGCGGAGTAATCTACGTAGGTGTGCTCCTTATAATGTTGAGTGGAGAGTTTCTTTTCTACTAGCGGGGCGTATGTGTTGAGATTTGAATTTGAATATAGTTGAGAAAGTTGACTTGATTGTCGCGAGAATAAATGTGAACTTAGCGGATGATTGAGGTAGTTTATGGTGGGTGTTGCATAAGCTTGAGAAGAATTTTTGTTGAACTGACTGTAGTATTATGGCAGTAATAAAGTATGGGTATTATGAATTATCGAGTGTTTTGTTCTATGGCTTTGAGCCAAGTGGGGGAGTCTGCTATTGACAATTCAATTCATGGTTATATGTTTAAAGTTTAGTTTTGGTCTGAGATATACTTGTGGTTTAGTTATGACCTACAGAGTTGGAGATCGAGGATGACTCGGGTAAGTAAATTCCTGGATACAGGTTATATTGCACTTGATGAAAATATGAAAATTATGGAATGATTAAGTTGTTGTTTTGAAGGATGTAGTGCACACGAAGTATGAATTTGATTGGCCGTGTTAAGGCAGGGTTACATATTTGAGTGTTGATTGTGCTAAAGGAGCACATGTCTTTCGGCCCGTTTGGAGTAGAGTAATTAGATTTGAGTAGAGTGGATGACTCTCGAGAGGGTTCTAATAGATTCAAAATGTATATGTGAAAATTGAAAATTTTTCGAATTTGTATATCACTAGAATCAATTACTTACATTGGATGTTATCAGGACGTGCGGTAATTCTGTTTTACTATGGATCCTACATTTCAGTATAAGAAAGGAAAGAGGAACAATTTTAAATTTGCATAAGGTATTTTTCAGAGTGAGTGTTGCGGTTGGGGTATTTATGAAAGTTCTTAAGAAGAATACAATGTCTTATGGGCCTTAGGGCGATGTGGTTTTATGTTAGGAGGTCTTATAGTGAGCTTTGGGTAGGGATAGTAGTGTTCTGACAAGGAGAAACGTCAACTTGAGGGTAATTCAGAAGAAACTCGGAAGAAATAAGACAAATGAGTAACATGCTGGATCAGTATGGTAATGGTATGCTCGATTCGTTTAGTTCTTATGATAATGTGGGGCCTTACGAGTGTTTTGTAGCAATACTCTTGGATTTGGCAACTTGTATGGCTTGGTGGATTTAGAGGAGTTCAGTTTTGATAACTTGGTTATGTGCAAATGGATTTCAAAGTATTCATGATGGTTTCTACCATGGTTTGAACCGAATATATCTACCGGTGTATGAAACGTGTTGTGTCTTGTGAATTCCTCCTAGAAAGAAGCAAGAGAGAGGTTTCTAACTAATAAGGTATGAAATTTTCTGGTGACTTATAGTTTATAATGAGATTCTTGTGCCTTTCACATGGTAGATGTGTTGTGTTGTGCGGGAGATTCACACGCATAAGGTGGAAGTTCATTCTTGAAAGAAAGATCACGAATTTTGGACAAAATGGCGAGTTTCAGATATTTAGAGGAATGTTATAACTGCCCAAGGATCCCTGAGAAGGGTGTGCATTTCAGAAGGCGCATTGTGTTTTGACTTACAGATGTTCATCGATATTGCAGTACCCACCTGGTTGATAAACTGCTGGTATTCAAATTATTGCTATATGGCACTGAGGAATTATGGGAATATTCCTAGTGGGATGACCGTGCGTGAAAGAAGTGATAGCCATGCGACTGCTGGAGTTGTGATAAGTTACGATGGTTCATGTTTACTTATTTGATTGCTCCCGTATGTTATGCTTGAATTAAAGGCCTGTGACCATGCCAAACGGATTATGTTATTGGCACGTGAGTTGTCCATGCAGTTTCAGATATTGATACCATAGCACGTAAGTTGTCCGTGCGAGTGATGTTAATGTGCGCTCTAGAAGAGCTGGTTACTATTATTAAATTGTGTGTCTTGATTCTACTATATATAATAAGCTTATAGCATTACAGTTGTGGTGGTGCTTGTTGAACTTACAATATAGTTCTTTACTTTGAGACATCTCCTATATTTGGGTACACAGATTGCCCAGTTGTGGCTTGAGTTATATCAAAGTGGCGTGTATGTGGGATAATTGTGTTTAACAACATAAGGTTATTGGACCTAGAATGGGTACTACCAGGCTTGATTATGGTATAATCGAGAGGATTATGGCTCTGGTTGGGGTGAGAGAGCCCCATGACTTGTCGATCTGATAAGAGGTTATGAATTGTTGATTGTTTCTTTCATCATTGGCAGTGTACGAAGGTTTTGGAATGAGGTTCTGTTGAATGCGGGGTTTTATACTAGTACTTGGTTGGTTTGAGTAGTTATTGTGATCAGAAATGGTTCTACGAGTAAGGGAGTTGTGTAGTATGTTATGCGATTATATATGGGGTTATGGTTATGGCTTGGTACAGCGTGTTCAAACTCATACAACGTGTAGCTGTGAGATTCATGTCTTGAAAAGAAATTTTGAATGTTGGAAATTGAAGTTCAAAGTTTCTGGGCTAAGGTTAAATTACTGATTTTTAGTTATATTGTGTTGTCAGGCCTATACATTTTATATAGAATAGGGTGACGTGAGATCACCCCGGGTATGTGCGTGGTAAAGTAGAATAGAGAATTGAAAGCTTAGGAACAACTCTTGGCACGTTCGAGGACAAACATATATTTAAGTGGGGGAGATTGTAACGACCCGACCGGTTGTTTTGAGCATTTACTCTCCTTTCAACTATTTGAAGTCTTGAATAACTTCTTACGAGGTATGATGAGTTGTGTGAATTGTGAGTTTTGGTTTTAAGATATTTCGGAGTTAGCATGAAAGAATGAATTTCATGTTGGAAATTTAAGTTAGAAAAGTTGACTGAATGTAGACTTATGTGTAAAAGACCTCGAATCTGAATTTTGATGATTCCAATAGCTCCGTATGGTAATTTTGGACTTAGGAGCGTGTCCGGAAAAGTTTTTGGATGTCCGTAGTGGAATTAGGCTTTAAATGGCGAAAGTCGTATTTTTGGAAAGTTTGACCCGGGGATTGACTTTTCGATATCGGGGTCGAAATCTGATTCTGGAAATTAAAATAGCTTCGTTATGTCATTTATGACTTGTGTGCAAAATTTGAATTCATTCTGGATTGATTTGATATGTTTCGTCACAAGATATAGAATTTGAAAGTTCAAAGTCCATAGATTTTGATTTGAGGTGTGATTCATAGTTTTGATATTGTTTGATATGATTTGAGGCCTCGAGTAGGTCCGTGTTATGTTATGGAACTTGTTGGTATGTTCAGACGGGGTCCCGAGGACCTCGGGTGAGTTTTCGATGCTTAACGGATCGAATTTGGATTTGGAGGAGGAGTTGAAGCAGCAGGGCAACTGGTGTGATCGCACCTACGCAAAAAAGGACCGCAGGTACGAGCTCGCGGATGCGAGGAATGATTCGCAGAAACGCAAATGCATGTGCTGGCCAGGCACTGCGGGTGCGAAGAAATCATCGCGAGTGCGAAGACTCGGGGTGCAAAGAAATCATCGGGGGTGCGAAGACCACAGGTGCGAAGAAATCATCGCGGGTGCGAAGACTGCAGGCGCGAAGAAATCATCGCGGGTGTGAAGACTGCAGTCGCGAAGAAATCATCGCAGGTGCGAAGACCGCATGTGCGAAAATCCTGGACAGAATATTAAAAAACATAGGGGTTCCGAGTTTTGCCATTTTTGGACCTTCAAGCACAGGTTTTGGGGCGATTTTGAGAGGGAATTTAAGGGAAATTTGAGGTAATTCACTTGTTATCATTTTTACTCCATAATATTGAATTATCATCGAATAACTCGACTAGATTATATGTTTTTGAGGTGTAAATCGGGGGTTGAACTTAGGGATTTGAAAATAAGATTTGAAGATTTGGAGGTCGAGTTGAGGTTGGATTTTGGTAAAATTAGTATGGTTATACTCGTGGTTGAATGGGCTTCCGGATTTTGTAACTCTTGTCGGGTTCCAAGACGTGGGCCTCACGGACAATGTTTGAGCTAAATTTCGGATTTTTATGGGGAATTAGTATTTGCTTATGGAATTAATTCCAATAAATTTTATTGACTGAATCGAATTAATTGTGGATAGATTCGAGGCGTTTGGAGGCCAATTCACGAGGCAAAGGCATAGCGGAGTAAAGTATTACACGGTTTGAGGTAAGTAACACTTCTAAACTTGGTTCTGAGGGTATGAATCCCCAAATTAGTGTTATATGAATTGTTTGGTGCTGACGCACATCATTGTTGACGAGCGTGTGGACGTGTACTGTTGAAACTATGTCTTGAATAAATTCTATGCAGTTGTAAGATTAATGAATCATGTTATTATCTGAACATTCTCTATGTATTAGAGAAATTGAGCTAAGGCTCCTATTAAAGATCATGTTTAGGCTACATGGCAATATTTTGGGACCCATGGGATCTTGTTGCTGTTGAATTAATTATTCAAATATATATATATTTCACACTCAGTAATAATTGTCCATTGTGAGGAAATTTATGGGATTGAGCTGCGCAACGCAGCATGCCATATTGGCTTTATATAAGTTATTGTTAAATGGATCGGGGCTGCCCGCCTGTAGTAGACCAGAATGGTTTTATACATTATTATATGGATCGGGGCTGCCCGCCTGCAGTAGGACTTATTGGCATTATTATTATATGGATCAGGGCTGCCCGCCTGCAGCATACCTTATTGACTTTATTATTAAATGGATCAGGGGTGCCCGCCTGCACCAGGCCTTATTGGCTTTATTATTATACGGATCAGGACTGCCCTCCTGCATTAGGCCATATTGGATTTATATCACGCTTGGGCTGAAGGAGCCCCTCCGAGAGTCTGCACACACCCCTAGTGAGCGCGGTCGACTTATAGCGCTTGGGCTGAAGGAGCCCCTCCGGAGTCTGTACACACCCCTAGTGAGCGTAGATGATCATATATATTCGGGATGGACTACCCAGGGCATGGACTTGCCTTACTTGCTTCTTATATATATATATTTGGGATGTATTTTCCCAGGGCATGGACTTGCCTTACTTATTTGTATTATAATGAGTTTACTTGGACATGGATCTTGATCGTATTATTTATATTTGGGGATAAATTATCCCAGGGCTGGATTGGCCTTATACGATACTCAGTGACTGATTGTCAGTCGATGTATATTTATATACGGGTTGGAATACCCCTGGGCTGGATTGGCCATAAACAGTACCGAGTGACCGGATAATTTGTGACCAGTATTTACATGAGGGCTTTCTACTGAGATGTCATATGCCTCATATCATGCAGTATTGATCTATTTCACTTGTACTGAGTTTAACTGTTGAACTTGAAAGCCTGCCTACATATCTGTACCATTATGTTTACTGGACTGTACCTGTGGAGCTCATAATTTCTTTCAGCCCAGAGGTTAGTCTTGTTACTTATTGAGTTAGTTGTACCCATACTACACTCTGCACCCCGAGCCAATTATAATACTGTTGTGGCATGCAACCCATTCCTATGGCACTACTGTTTCAGTGTGTAACTCGATCCAATACTATTGTAACTCGCAATATTATCCAATACTGTTATGATATGCAACCCGATTCCATTACATCAATCCATACCAAAGTAGTAATAAGCTAACACCCGAGCCAATTATAATACTGTTGTAGCATGCAACCCATTCCTATGGAACTACTGTTTCAGAGTGTAACTCGATCCAATACTATTGCAACTCGCAATATGATCCAATATTGTTACGATATGCAACCCGATACCATTACATCAGTCCATACCAAAGTAATAACAAGCTAACAAACAATAACGTAACTCCAACAAAAATGCAGAAGACATATATATAACAATAACAAACAAGGTAGAAGGCATAAATGTAGTAGTAACAATAATGATAAATGGCATATACGTAACAATGGCAAGCAAGATAAATGGCATATATATAAGAGTGACAAGAAAGATAGGGGACATAGATATAATAGCAACAACCAAGGCTAGAAGACATATGTTACAGTAGCAAACACGGTAGAATGCACGCAAATAACAGTAACAAACAAGGAAGGATCCATATATATGTAACAATCATAAACAAGGTAAGATGCATAGATGTAATGGTGACAACAAAGAAGAATGTGTGTATGTATATAAAGGACGAATAAACATAAAATAAAACCCAACTCCCATTCTCACCGCACAAAATCATCCATTGTGCCAATATCATACCAAGCTGCACGAAAACACCCATCGTGCCAATATCATATTAAATCGCATGGAAATACCTATCGTGCTAAATGTCACAACAAAGCCTAAACATGATCTTTAACATGAATACAGAAGATCAAATAGCACAAGGATAACATGTATAGATATGTGTTTGTGATATAATGCATGACTACGATCAAATCAGGTATATCGAGAGTCTCAAGATTAGCCTATCATGATCTATTAAGATGCCATAAGTTTAAACATGATTTCTAGCATGGAAAACTATATTCTTATATTCATAGAAGCAAGTGAAACATGAGTCAAGAAGATCACAAAGTTCAACTAGACATAAAGAAGCTTATAATCTACCTAGAGCATGAATAATCCTGTCACATGCATATAGGCTCGTCACCTTGCCTATGCAGTACCCCCGCATGTAGCAAATTATATTATATTAGAAAACATTCCCTCAAACCAAAGCTAGGCAAGACTCATACCTCATTACGGAAAAAGTTCAACAACCCAATACTGCTTTCCTTAAATATTCTCCACAAAAAAATCAAAATCTTAAAAGTTGGTAAGAAATTCCTCTCAAACATTGCCTCCTTACGAAGCCTAGATCTTAAAAAAAAGGAAAAGAACAATCCAATCCCAAAATCCTTCTTAACCCAGATGCAGATATCACAAATGCAAACAAAATAATCGCAAATATGAAGCTCGCAAATGCGACTAAGTGATCGTAAATGCGAACTCCCTCTTGAGCCTGCCCAGCCGCAAATGCGACTTAACCTTCGCAATTGCAAACCACAACATCACAAATGCGACACTATGAGCTTCCACCTTTTTTTGCAAATGCGAGATGACATTCACAAATGCGACCTATGCATTTACAAACATGTCATCTCAAATGCAATAACAACAACAACATAAATGGACAACTTCCCGAAATTGTCCGAAACCATCAAGAAACTCACTCGTGCCCCTTGGGACCCCATCCAATCATCCCAACAAGTCTGTGTACCTAACACGAACTCACTCAATGACTTAAAACACCAAAAATAATATCAAAACAAGGAATCCAGCATCAAACAAAATATTTTTTAGTTTTAAAGTATAAATTTCTAACTTTCGTCTATAAGCGCCAAAATAACCTCGGGTCACCCAAGACCCAAACCAAATATATGTACAAGTCGAAAATCATCATACGAAGCCAATGAAACTGTCAAATCACCAATCCGAGGTCATTTACTTAAAAGTCAAACGTTGGTCAACTCCAACAACTTAAAGCTTATAAAATGAAAATTCTTCTTCAAAAATACTCCCGAACCTCTCAGAGAACAAAACCAACCACATACCCCAGCCATAAAACATCAAGTGAACCTACTCGAAGTCTCGAATTGTAAAACAGAATGCTAGAACTCAAATTGATCGATCATGTCATTGCGTGGCTGCTGGTATTAAGTTTACCCCTGGCGGCTGGAATAACTACTGTAGGAACCCTGTGTAGAAGGTTCACTAAAGGATGGCTGTCTGATGTTAGTACCCTGGGGGTCCGTAGCTAGCTGGAGCACTACATGTAGCCTGAAGTGCGTGCTGAACTGGTCGACTGACAAAGCCTCTTCCATGATGGGCTGTAACCGAAGAGTTGGAACACCAAACCCTCCAAAACCTCGAGGCTTCGGAGCTAGCCTATCCCACCTTTCCTACCCAATGGATACGCTCCAATCTCCTAGCAATTTCCACAACCTCATGGAATAGAGTCTCAGTCTCCAACTCCCGTGCCATCTCAAATCTGAGGCTATAAACGAGTCCCTTAATAAATCAGCGAACTCTCTCTCTATTAGTGGAAACCAAATCAGGTGCATTATGAAATAACTCTGTAAACCTCTTAGAATACTCGGACATTATCATACTCACTGGCGCAACTGCTCGAACTCGATGCGCAACTCATCCATGCGGGTTTGTGGAATAAACTCTCTAAAGAAGAGATCAGTGAATTGTGACCAAGTAAGTGGCGTTGTGCCAGCTGGCCTACTCTCCTCATAAGTCTACCACCATCTATATGTTGGCCCTATCAACTGGAAAGTAGTAAGTTTGACCCCGCTCAACTCCACCAAACCTATGACACGTAGGATACAGTGACACTAGTCTAAGAAACCTTGTGCATCCTCAGAAGCCCCAATGCTTAAAATAGGAGGATGATACTTTTAGAACCTCTCCAACCTCTTCTGCTCCTCAAGCGTCATCACTGGTCCAAACTCGGAATGAATCGCATTCACCGGCTGCACCGGTATAACACCAGGAGCCTAATTAACATGAGCCTGTTGCTCTGGAGTATGTGTAGCCGGAGTCTGGATCCCTCCCCCAGCCTATGAAGTAGCTGGTACAACCGGGATCAATCTCGCCTAATCCAAAGTCCTAAACATTCTCAGAAAGTACGCCATGGTTTCCTGAAGTCTCCGATGCCTGCTCCCCAGCCGAATCTACTAGTAGCTCATCAGTCGCGGCCCTAGCACGGTCCCTCAATGTGGAACGTGCTCGGCCTCTACATCTTCCCCGACCTATAGCAACACCGGACCTAGGGGAAACATCTTTAGTAACTGAAGCTTGTGTCCTCACCATCTACGAGAGAATAGAAAGACAAAGTCTGAAAATCCGAAATCAGTAAATCCTCACGATAAGGAATGAAAGAAGTGAAATTTTCTTAGTAGCTCCATAGCCTCTCAAAGATAAGTACAGACGTCTCCGTACCGATCCGCAAGATTCTACTAAACTTGCTTATGACTCGTAGAACCTATGAACCTAGAGAACTAATACCAAATTGTCACGACCCAAATCTCACCATATGGGTCATTCCTAAGACTAGGTAAGCCTATCATGTAACAATATCAATCAATATATAACAACTCCTAATTTAATATAGGCTGCGAAATATGATAATATTGCCAAACATGGATACAATAATCAACTTCTTTAAATATGGTAATACTGAGTCATAAGCTCTACATGGAATACATATTAAGTCTCAAGAGTACAATACTGTTTGGATTACATAAACAGTAGAAATAAAATAAGAGGGTGACTCTCTGGCCCGCAAACGGAACAGTAGGGATACCTTGCAGTGTCTAACAAGCTCTAGCACACCTACTAATGATCAGCTCGATCCTATGTACCTAGATCCACACAAAGAATGTGCAGAATCGTATTATGAGTACACCACAATTGGTACCCATTAAGTATGAAGACTAACCTCGATGGAGTAGTAACGAGTTTCAAGTCATGATACTCACTAGTCAAATAACTTATGCAAGATATTGAAAGACAACTAACAACATAATGTATAACATAACAAATATCAACTACCTCGTAGAGCGTGTAACAACAACTCAATGTAGAATAACTCATATTTCCAAAACCAAATATCAAATAAGAGTGGGTCATGTGATGACATATCAAAATCAACCACAACGCATAAAACACCAGATGAAAACATTTAAGTAACAAGTGATCAAAATATCAACCCCGTTCCAACACATGAACAACATCAAAGGAGCACCCCAAAAAGTCACATAACATCATCAACAAAGCCATTCACATGTCGTCGCACATACATAATCAATGAAAAACCTCCCTTATGTCGTCGCATGCATTTATAGCCACCTTTATCTCGCCGCATGCACATCATAATGAAATACCTCCCATATGCCGCCGCATGCGCATCTCGTCACCCTTATGCTCCACACAACAACAATCAGCCTGCACAACATCTCCACACATGCCACAATATCAAAAAAGAACAATACCAAAGTTTCATCAATAATATAAGCTCACAGCTTAATAAAATGTGCACAATGATATGACAATAACATAAAAGTACAGAGGAGTGTTCAACAAATAAAGCATGACTATTGCTAAGTCAAGATGTAGCGATCATGATCATGTACCTCTCCAAGTAATTCAGCATATTGCATATAGAATACCTCAACAAATTAAGGTATATTAATAGACTAAAGGTCTATTCCGATCATAAATCACATATACGCCCGTGCACACACTCGTCACCTCGTGTACACGTTGTTTTTCACGTATCACTAATAAACAATGAAGCCAAATCCTAATGGGAATTCCCCCACACAAGGTTAGACAAGACAACTTACCTCAATTAAGCCAAATCAATACTCTAAAAATATTTTTCCTTTACAATTCACCTATGTACGGCTTAAATTTAGCAAAAACGACTCAATAATAAAAACAATGCAAAAGGAATCAATTTTCAACTAATAAAGATTAAATCTTTTCCTAGTTCCCAAAAAGTCAACAAAATTCAACCCGACTACCCATTACCCCATGAGTCTAAATATATGATTAATTTTCAATACCGAGTCCAAATCAACTCTCAAATCTCAAATTTTTATTTTTTAAAACATAATGAAATATTCCCTTCAAATTTCATGATTTTGATGTTAAATTCCATAAGAAATCAAGTTATAATATCAAAATTGAGTGAAAATCACTTACCCAATAGAATTGTGTGAAAATCCCCTCCAAAAGTCACTTCCCATCGAGTCTAGGGCTTAAAATGTTATAAAATTAGACTAAGTCCCGAAATTCCAACTATATGTTTAGCTACAGAAGTCGCATTTGCGACCTGGGGTTCGCAATTGCGACCCTTGGCTCGCAAATGAGAAGCCTACCAACGACTACCGAAGTCAAAAATGCGACCTATATCTTTGCAAATATGGAGCCTCCTACCTCAACACAGAGTCACAAATGCGACATGAGGATTGCAAATGCGATCAGCCCAGGCCCCAAGCCACCTTTGCAACTGCGACGTGAAGCCACCCTCCGCAGCCCAGCTTCACAATTGCGATTGATACCTTGCAAATGCGAGGCTTGCAAATGCAAACTGATTCTCGCATTTGCAGACCTGCAGCACCAGCAAAACAATCAACATTGAACCTCAATCCAAAATGGTTCGAGACACATCCGAAACTCACCCAAGCCCCCAAGGCTCAATTCCAAACATTCACACAAGTCTAAAAATATTATACGAACTCGCTTGTGAGCTCAAAATACCAAAATACATCGAATGCACACTAAAAATCAAGAAATTCTAAAATCACAACCAAGCTTCCGATTCCTACCAAGCCAACTCGGAATGACACCAAACCTTGCACAAAAGTTCAAAATGACAAAATAGGCCTATTCCAAGTCTCGAAATCAAAATCCAATCCCGATATCCATAAAGTCAACCCATGGTGAAAATTAGTATATTTTTAAACCTTTAAATTTCCAACTTTCGGCCAAAAAGGCTAATTAATCCTAGGGACCTCCGAATTCAATTCTATGCATATGTGTAAGTCCAAAAGTACCATACAAACCTATTAAAACCTTCAAAATATAATTCCAGGGTCGTTTTCCATAAAAGTCAAACTTGGCTAATAATTTCAAATTAAACTACTATGTGTTCCAAATCAATCCCAAAACTCCCCCAAACCTAACGAACTATCCCTGCATGTCACATAACCACACATACACATACGTGAAGTATCAAAAAGGAAAATGGGGCTCAAATATACAAAATAATCAGCTGGGTCGTCATAAATTTGGTTCATGATATGAAGTTGGGCATTCGTTCCAACGACGAAAAGCATTTGGGCTATGAAAGTTTCGGTCTTGGTTTATAGATTTGGGCGATTTGGGAATCTCTGAGCATGGCAAAGTTCTTTCTTGTGTGGTTGCATGATTGTCTTTATTTGAGTGCATTAAGGATTATCAGTATGATGGTTTCTGTTTTCTTGTCCTCAAAGACATGGTGTTTTGAGGTGGTTCTAAGTAGGTAGTCCTTATTGTGGATGGAGTATTGCGACTTCAGGGTCGGATTTGTGGTTCCAATGTTGGTGGTACAAAGGAGATGGTCCTTGAAGAGGTTCGTAGTTATGGTAGTTTGTTCATACAGATGCTACATAGATGTATCATGATTCAAGGCAATATTATGGCGGTAAAGGATGAAGAAGGACATTATTAGGCATATCTCATGGTATTTGATTGTCAACCGGCCAAGAATGAGCATCATAGGCCGAGTGGGCTTACTTCGGAGGATAGTTGTATCGGTGTGGAAGTGAAAGTGTATCATTATGGGTTTTGTGGTAGGGTTGCCACGGATTTCAAGGAAGTTTGATTCTATTTGTATTATTATGGAGCATTGATGGTATTTCACATTGGTGATGAATTCTTACATTATTGAGGGTATGAATTCGACAAGAAGGGCTTGCTTGAGCTACAAAGGAAATGTGAATGCTTTATTTTCATCTTAGTGTGCAATACGATCTTGAGTTTTGGATATGTTGATGGTTCTTTTGATTGTTCATTGATGAAATAAAATATATTCAAACAGCGTATGGACGAGTGTGGAATCGGGAGATTGATTGATTACATAGTGGTTGTATCCATATTAAGGTCATAGAGAGATATTGATATGAGGTTACACATGTGGGCTATCTCCTGTGAGGAGATTCAGGTGTTGCATAATTTCTTAAAAGGTTCCTATGAAGAGATTTACGTTCTACCCAGTGAAATGCATGTGCTACGATACAAGTTGTATCACTTGAGTAAGATGGTACGACTGTCACATGGTTGAGTGTGCATTTGGGATGATAATTTAGGGTTTGTTATGCGTGGTGCAACATGAGCTTATGAGGAAATTAAGCTGAGTAATAGTTGGATCATGGAAGTCAAAGAGAATCAGTCATTATGGATTCTTAGATTATGTGATGGTGGATTAAAGCCAAGTGAGGGAGTCCACCATCGACGATTGAGTTATCTAGTCATGTGTTGCTATAGCTTCTGAACCAAAGGACGCTTGTGGATTAGGTGTGACTTAAGATGGATAACTTTGTCGATGATCCAAGGAAGGAATTGCTGGGTGCGTATTGTATTTCACCTTAGTGGTATATGGAGGTTGCACTACAAGAAATTTGATTTTTAACGACCACTTCTTAACGAAGGGCCTAAAATCCGGTCGTTATAAGTGTACTTATAGCAACCAATTTTTTTTCCAGTCGTTGAAACTAATTATTAGCTCAATATTAACGAGGGGATATTATTCTGCCCTTAAAATATAACATATCCTGTCGTTATTAAATAATAAAAAAAGTGGCGCTAACTTTTCCCTCTTTTTTTCCTAACGCACACCTAGATCCGCCAACCTCCCCCCAAAAGAAGGAAAAAACCCTGAGTCTTCTCCAACACCTCTGTTGTGAATACTTATTTCGTAAATCTGCAACTGCTATTTCTCCTGCAACGGCGAAGTAGAGAAATTGTCACCTCCATTGACAACAAGTGCTCATCTTCGAGTTTCTTCTCATCAAGATAAGGTTCAAAATTGTACCCTTTTTATGTGAATTTTAGTTTAGATGAAACCCCAGTTCTAAATTATGGCTGTTCAAATTCAATTATTAAATTTTGAAGAGAAAACATGAGTGAAAAGCTAGGGTTTTAACGGCAAAATTTCTTCTCTGCTTTTAGGTTTTCTTCTTCGATCTTCTGTTTGTGTTTCAAATTCCAGAAAAAAATTAAAGAAAGAAATATACAAAGATTTAAGTTTTCTTCTCTGATTTTAGGCTATTACTCCTCTGATTTTGGAGTTAAGTTTCTTTCATATACATAGATATAAAACAAAAAAATATATATTTTAGATTTTACCCTGTTGATCTTTGTTCATGGATCTTGCTTGAGCTTGGTTGGTGTTTGGCGGGTTCAGACGTGACTGTTCGAGGACGAAGTTCACGGTTCCGAGTTCAATTAGTCGCTTTTTTCCCCGCTTGAATTTTGGAGTCAAAATCTGTGTAGTTGCTGATTATTCAATTGCTATTAAATAATCATCTGGATTGATTGATCGTCTCGGTGATTGGTAACCGGTTGAATGCTACAAATGAGAAAAGTGCAAGTTAAAATGTGAGGAAGTCCATGAAATCCAAGTTTTGGTTTTTCGGTGATTGGTAACCGGTTGAGGAGTTGCGGAATATAAAGCTGCAAAGGGTAGTTATGAGAAAGTGAAAAAACAAGTGCTTGAATGTTTCTCATCTTAGGGAGCTCAGAGCTGGTATTAACAAAGGTTTCAATATATTTTTTAATGCCTAGTTGGTATTTTTTACAGTGTGTTATTGAGTAAGAGAACTTAAGGTCTCATGTTAAACTTGACTACAACATTTCCGCTTTTCATTATTTTGCTATATACGTCCTTTAAGTAATATACAAAGTGAATAACCACATACAATGTAATATCTATCCTTGTTTTATGTACCAAACTCCAAAGTAAAATCCAGTATGTACTTCACTGAATAGAAAGTTCTTGCCATTGCAAGTGTTATCTTACCATTTCCTGAAGATCCCCTCTAGTCTCGTTCTTTGCTATGCAAGATTTGTTTTGATTACCCGTGATGTTTTCTACTAAAATTAGAACTGCAGGCCTTCTATAATAGCATTTAGTTTCCTTCAAGAGTTTCTTTTCTTCTCAAAGATCTATCCTAATAAGTCTCATGCAATTGCTCTTGTTTCCTTAATCTTTCATGTGTTCCATTTTATTTTTAGTTAGTGTTTAATGTACTTATACTTTCTATGATGCTGGTTAAGAATCTTCCATCACCATTGAGTTAAATATATTTTTAAAAAAAGGAATGTCTGGTCCTGCTTATTTTCAATAAATGAACTTTCTGTGATGGAATTATTTTTGGCTCCTGTGAGAAACCTTTTCCTTAATAAGAAAGTTTGACTGGCATTCTGAGTATGCGTAGTGCCTTCAATGGCAGTAGCATAAGTTCCCAAATCCTAAGGCCATGCTGCCTCATTTCAGTTAGAAATATTGCTTTGTAATTGCAATATACTAGAAGACTATCTATCTGTTCTTATTCGTCCGGTCCTGACCTTATGACAAGTAAAAGTTGAGTCTGGTACTGTATACATTGTTTTCCTAACAATGACTTCTATCACTCCCTTTCTATTTTATCTAACTAATTGTGAATCGAGCTTCAAAATGAGTCGTTTAAGGATAAGCCGAGTTTGGGGTATAAATTGTTTGGTTAGATAATTGATTTCTTTACGAATCCATCCTTTGCAATTTTTTCTTTATATTGGAGAATCTGCACAAAGTGAACCAATGTCACACCCGTTCTGTATGAGTATGTTAAGACAAATAAAGGTCTAACATAGTTTACATATGAATTTCTTGAAGATTGAAAAGGATAGCGTTTTGGATTTGTCTTCTATTTATATGTTTAAGGAGTTGTCTCGAAAGACCTACAATTTCTTGTAATCCATACAAACCTAGCAAAACATAGGGCACACTGTAAAGAAAAGATCTATACAGGTGATAGTAAGTTCAGATTACGTCTTAGATCCTTTTATTACAATTAGTCTAGGTCCAATATTTGCCAGGAGTCTTTTTATAAGCTTATCCAACTTGCTTGAGACTGAGACATTGTTATTGTTATATACTTATATTTGTGTGTTTGCTTTGCATTAGGTAATTATATTTATGACAACACGTCTAACAAGTTGTTCAAATGAATGAACTCGTCATACAGTGAATGAAATTTTAATGAATGCTTCACTTTCTTATGCTAAAGATATTCTTGCAAAATTGTTTTCGGTGAGTTAGCTCTATTTTCTAGTAATTAATGAAAGAAAGCTCTTTGACTACTTCAATTACTACCTTAGAAGATTAAAAAGAATAAGTACAAAGACTTCTCTAGAGGTTGCTCTCTATGTTTCTTGTTCACAAAGCCCAATCCTTGTTTCCAAGGCCAATCACTTCCCCACCAACTATTTTAGTTTCTCTACTAGTAATTAATTTTGGGCATTATTTATAAGGTATGTGATGGTCGATAGTGAGCCATAGATTTTGTTCTCTAGAAAACCTCCATCACAATTTTTTAAATCTGCATAAAATACATTTTCTAGAAAGTTTCGATGCCATGTAAAACCTTTCGGTTCTTCTGTATAATATGATACTGTACTCCTATTAGAGGAAGCTGGCAAAGGTAGACTGATGACAATCTCCCGCAGAGAGCATACATGGGACAATATGATTTTGAATATGCTGGTTATGCACGTGTAGATATCTATTTTCCTTTGACAGAGTCTAACTCTTCTCCTAATAATGAATACATTTGATTACTGTCTCTTTTATACTAAATGTACTTAATGTCATTCTGGTCCCCTTTATGGGTTGTCAAATTCAACAAATTATATACTACCATGTATACTGTAGCAAGTGGTGATGTGAGTACTATGTGGTCAGCGACAACAGACTGTATTAGGAAGGCTGCAAGAGAGGTGTTAGGGGTCTCGACAGCCGTCTCTGGTGGGCACAAATAAGACTGGTGGTGGAATGAAGTAGTCCAAGGTAAAGTAAAAGCGAAGAAGGCAGCATACCTGAAGTTAGTGGGGAGCATAGGTGAGGAGGAGAGGCGAGCGTGCATGGAGAGGTATAAGGCAGCTAGGAAGGAAGCTAAGCTGGCAGTCACGGAGGTTAAGACTATGGCTAATGGTCGTATGTACGAGGAACTGGGGAAAAAAGGTGGGGAGAAGAAGTTATTCCGGCTGGCCAAGTTGAGAGAGAGGAAGGCTCGGGATTTGGACCAAGTGAGATGCATCAAGGACGAAGATGGTAGAGTATTGATGGAAGATGCCCAGATTAAAAGGAGATGTCAGACTTACTTTTATAAACTTCTAAATGAAGAAGGGGATCGGGATATTGTGCTAGGCGAATTGGAGCATTCCAAGAGTCACCGTGACTTTGGGTACTACAGGCGTATCGAGGTTGAGGAGGTCGTGGGAGCTATGCGTAAGATGAGTAGGGGCAGAGTGACCATGCCAGACGAGATTCCGGTAGAATTTTGGAAGTGTGCGGGGAGAGCAGGTTTGGAGTGGTTGACTAGGTTGTTTAACATTTTTTTTAAGGCAAAAAGGATGCCAGATGAGTGGAGGAGAAGTACGGTAGTTCCATTGTATAAGAACAAAGATGATATTCAGAGTTGTAACAATTATAGGGGTATTAAATTACTGAGTCATATCATGAAAGTGTGGGAGAGGGTGGTTGAAGCGAGGGTAAGGATGACAGTGTCTGTATCTAACAACCAGTTCAGGTTCATGTCGGGTCGTTCGACTACAGAAGCTATACACATTGTTAGGAGGTTGGTGGAACTGTACAGAGAGAGATAAAAGGATCTGCACATGGTGTTTATTGACCTAGAGAAAGCGTATGACAAGATTTCTAGAGAAGTTATCTGGAGATGCCTGGAGGCAAAAGGTGTGTCGGTTCCCTACATTATGGCGATTAAGGACATATATGATGGGGCTAAGACTCGGGTTAAGATAGTAGGAGGCAACTCTGAGCATTTTTCGATTGTAATGGGGTTACACTAAGGTTCTGCGCTCAGTCCGTTCTTATTCGCCCTGGTGATGGACGCATTAACGTACCATATTCAAGGGGAGGTGCCATGGTGCATGCTATTAGCCGATGACATAGTTCTGATTGATGAGTCGCGAGCTGGTGCTAATGAGAGGCTAGAGATTTGGAGACAGGCTCTTGAGTCTAAGGGTTTCAAGCTGAGCAAGACGAAGATGGAATACCTGGAGTGTAAGTTCAGCACTGAGCCAGAGGAAGTGGGCGTGGATGTGTGGCTTGATTCGCAGGTCATCCCGAGTAGAGGCAGCTTCAAGTACCTTTGTTCGGTTATCCAGGGGGAGGGGAGATCGACGAAGATGTCACACACCGTATTAGGGTAGTATGAATGAAGTGGAGGTTAAGTCATGTGTGATAAAAGAGTCCCACCTATACTTAAAGGTATGTTTTATAAAACGGTAGCGGTGGTTAGACCGACCATGATGTATGGGGCTGAGTGTTGGCCCGTTAAGAACTCACATATCCAGAAGTTGAAAGTAGCAGAAATGAAAATGTTATGGTGGATGCGCGGGTACACTAGGATAGATAAGATTAGGAATGATGATATTCAGGAGAAGGTGCACTTGGCTCCCATTGATGACAAGATGCAGGAAGCGAGACTTAGATGGTTTGTACATGTTCAGAGGAGAAGCCAAAATGCTCCGGTACGGAGGTATGAGCGGCTGGTTGTGGAGGGCACAATAAGAGGTAGAGGACAACCTAAGAAGTATTGGGGAGAGGTGATCAGGCAGGATATAGCGAGGCTCCAGATTTCCGAGGACATGACACTTGATAGAAAGATGTGGAGGTCAAGTATTAGGGTTGTAGGTTAGGAGGTAGTTGAGTCATGCCTTACTTCATACCATTGTGGGACTAGCCATGTAGGATTTTTGTCTAAGATAGCTAGTGGCAATGTTGTGTCTTACTATTTCGCTTTCAGTGCAGGTCCTATTTACTAGCTATTGCTTTTGCTTTATATCTTTCATCTAGATTTCATGGTGTTTCTATTTTTTTATGATTACTGTGGTGATACTAATATTGTCTCCCTTTGCTTTGCATCTTTCTTCTGGATTTTATGGTGTTCCTATTTTTCCTATGATTGTTGTGGTGATACTAATATTGTCTCTTTTTGTTCTTTTGTCGTTTTGTTCTCTTGAGTCGAGGGTCTTTTGGAAATAGCCTCTCTACTCCTTCGGGGTAGGGGTAAGGTCTGTGTACACACTACCCTCCCCAGACCCTATTAGTGGGATTTTACTGGGTTGTTATTGTTGTTGTATACGGTAGCGAGTGAAGCCTGGATTTCCAAATGGATAAGTTTTGGCTTCTTTCTCTCTATTGTTCATATTTGTGAACCTGCAATATATGGAACAATTTCTTTGCAATTGATCAATACTAGTCATCTGATCATTGTATTATTTCAATTCTTGTTTATGGCCATTAAGTGTAGCCTTTAATGGATCTGATATTTCTTCTTTAGTAGTTTATTCTTTCTTACTAAACTGGCATACATTTGTTATGTTAACAGATCAAATATTTGAAGTCCGAAGAACCTATCCTTGAAGAAAGTGTAGAGCAAGTTGAAGTACAGATGTTTATATTTTATTAGGGATAGTTTAAAGACATTGTATATATGCTGCAATTTTATTTTTCTCTTCTTAAGAGTTATTAAAAATGATGTCATACGATTTAGATTGGTTTCTGGTAAATATGATACTTTAGTTCTTTATATTGACAAAGATACCAAGTATTTGATTTATTTTAGAGTATTGTTAGGTGTTTATGAAAGCATATAAATAATTAGTTCTATACATCTAATTTAAATTTTTGTACTTATATTTAGTATTATTTTACATTAGCAAAGAAAAATGTGGTCATTGAAACTCTTTAATGATAGGTTTCTCAAACAGATAAATGGGCATTAATAAAGGTAAATTTGGTTTTTAAAATTAATACAAATAACGAAGGGAATATAGGTCGCTAAAAGCACTTCTAATGACTGAATTAGTTGTTGTCATTAAAAACTTTTAACGACAGGACAACAATTTAGCGAAGCGAAAATCTGGTCATTAAAAAGGATGTATAACGGCCGGAAATTATGTCATCGCTAAAGGATCTTTAACGACCGCATTTTAATCCAGTCGTTAACTTTTAAGGTCGGGGCTTTTAATGACTAGTGACGGCTGGATTTTTTCTGGTCGTTATCAACTTATAACGATCACATTTGGACTTTTAACGACCAGCTTTCCCCTCGCTAAAGGCCTATTTTCTTGTAGTGTTGTGGAATGATTTAGGTTTAGTATTCTTCTGTGGAGGTAGTGTGCAAGGGAACATATTTGCTCGGTTCCTTTTTTTTTTCCGGAGTATTCATATGCTAACGGATCACTAGTAGTTCAGTGTGTTTGACTGTGCATTCGGGACTTGGACTAAGTGGGTTACTCCTGAGAAGGTTCTAATGGATTCAAGATTTGATATGTGGTATCTAATGATTTTTAGATTTGTATGTGACTAAGGATTTGAGATTTTTCTTTGATTGTGGAAGAGAATTGGAGCATTTCTGTATCACTATTAGTTATGCAAGGTAGTGTTTGAGAGATGGAAGAAAAAACATTATATTTATAGAGGGTCTCTTAGAGCGGGCATTTCGGTTTGAGGTACTATCGGGTGCATGAGGGGGAAAGAGTAGCTTATAGGTCTCAAGACGGTGTGGTTTTCGTGTTAGGACCACTTGATATGAGTTTTGATAGAGGTCCATAGTGTCCTGGGAATGAGTAGTGTTACCTTGAAGGCGGGTCATGAGTAATCCAAAGGAATTGGGCCAGCACAACAACGATTTACTTCAAGATAGTAATGGAAACGATCGGTTCCTATGGTATTATAGGGATTTAAGGTTTTTGTGGTAATATTGTTAGGTTTGGAAGTCCATGTGACTTGATTAACTTAGAGGAATTCATTTATGATGTCTTGGTTATGTGCAAATAGACTCCGAAGAATTTGCGATGGTTTGACCACGACTTGAGGTTAATGTCTTCTACAAGCATGGAAAGTTTGTTGTGTGCTGTGATTTTCTCCTGTATTGAGTTTAATGGAAGGTTTCTAGTCGATGAAGTGTGTATCTTACTCGTGATTCAAAGTTTATTATGAGATTCTCATATTTTCGTATATTAGTATGATATATGCGGTGAACTATGTGGAATTGGGATTGAATAGACAATGTTGCGGTTCAGTTTTGGAAAGGAGGATCATGATTTCTAGACAACATGAGAGATTTCAAATGCTTAAGAGGATTCTAAAACTATCTTGTATCACCTAAGAGGGGTGTACTCTGTGGAAGATGCATTGTGTATTATTTTACGGATTCTTGATTAGGACTGCAAAAATTCCATGCCAATAATCATTGGTGTCTCAATTTTCTACTAGTACTCCATGGTTATGTTTATGCACTTTATGTTCTTGTTGTTGATACACATGTTTTTGAGAGTATGTGAACTATGGCCCAATGGTTATTGATGAGATTTTTGTGGAATGGGTGGCACGCCGCCACGTGTATTACATGTGGAACGTATCACATCCCGTATTTTTATATGTTAAGTTATGTCGTAAACTAGTCATCGTGAGCTCGATGGGTAAGAGTATCTTTTAGGATTATACGTGTTTATACCATGTTTAATAAGTATTGTATATGTTGAAATAGGCTAGAAGTTAATCGAATCAAAAAGAATAAGTTTTAGCGAATTTTCCCGACTTATGAAGTGACTTATGAATCGTACATTGGAGATTTCAAATTCTTAAGAGGATTATAAAACTATCTTGTATCACCTAAGAGGGGTGTACTTTGTGAAAGATGCATTGTGTATTATTTTACGGATTCTTGACTAGGACTACAAAAATTCCATGCCAATAATCATTGGTGTCTCAATTTTCTACTAGTACTCCATGGTTATGTTTATGCACTTTATGTTCTTGTTGTTGATACACATGTTTTTGAGAGTATGTGAACTATGGCCCAATGGTTATTGATGAGATTTTTGTGGAATGGGTGGCACGCCGCCACGTGTATTACATGTGGAACGTATCACATCCCGTATTTTTATATGTTAAGTTATGTCGTAAACTAGTCATCGTGAGCTCGATGGGTAAGAGTATCTTTTAGGATTATACGTGTTTATACCATGTTTAATAAGTATTGTATATGTTGAAATAGGCTAGAAGTTAATCGAATCAAAAAGAATAAGTTTTAGCGAATTTTCCCGACTTATGAAGTGACTTATGAATCGTACATTGGAGATTTCAAATTCTTAAGAGGATTATAAAACTATCTTGTATCACCTAAGAGGGGTGTACTTTGTGAAAGATGCATTGTGTATTATTTTACGGATTCTTGACTAGGACTACAAAAATTCCATGCCAATAATCATTGGTGTCTCAATTTTCTACTAGTACTCCATGGTTATGTTTATGCACTTTATGTTCTTGTTGTTGATACACATGTTTTTGAGAGTATGTGAACTATGTCCCAATGGTTATTGATGAGATTTTTGTGGATTGGGTGGCACGTCGCCACGTGTATTACGTGTGGAACGTGTCACATCCCGTATTTTCATATGTTAAGTTATGTCGTAAACTAGTCATCGTGAGCTCGATGGGTAAGAATATCTTTTAGGATTATACATGTTTATACCATGTTTAATAAGTGTTAAGTATATGTTGAAATAGGCTAGAATTTAATCGAATAAAAAAGAATAAGTTGTAGCGAATTTTCCCGACTTATGAAGTGACTTACGAATCGTACATTGGAGATACGGGCCGATTTTAGAACGCATATTTTTGGGGGTAATACTAAGAGTTTTTAGCATAATAATAAGGTCTTGTGATGAGGTATTTGAATGGTATAATCATCGTACAATAAGTGTTGAAGTCAAGAAAGTTATAAAATAATAGTCCGCAAAAGTTATCGCAAGTTACGTTCATAAGTTTACCAAAATTTCTTCCTGATGTCATAGTTCTTTTCTCTTATTACTCTTGGATTTATCGGTTGCTTCACCCACAAAATTTAAGGTATACAAGTCTAGTTTTCAATTCATTAATCCGTTCATCGATATAACATAGGAGTAGAGAGAAATTCGCGTTTCCGTGAAACTGCGCATGCAGCTCCTTTGACCTACTTGGGGCAGTGCAGCTCCTTTGACCTACTTGAGGCAGTGCAGATTCCTAGAAGTGTATATATTCTGTGGCATATCATTGTAATCTCATTTCTCAATTTTTCCGGATCCTAAACACTTATAAACCGTCTCTAAAATTTATCATATGATCCAAGAGCAAAAACCAAGGCAAATAACGTGAATCTAACGTCAAGAATCTCGTTGTGCTTATGGTTGATTTGGAGAATTCATCAACGTGAAGTAACCCCAGATTTGGAGTTGTCATTCTGTTTTAAGGTAATATTATGTCCCTTCTACATGTATTTGAGCTTGTTGTAGTCATAGCTATATTGTAAAGTTGAAAACTCATGAAATAAAAGTGGGAAATCATAGTTGTGCTGTTGCTTGTTGAACTGTTTTGAGAATGTTCTTGTGGTATTTTTGTCATGCCCCGAACCTGGGGGGCGAGACCGGCACCCGGTGCCTCACCTATCCTTGTGTACCAACTTATGACTAAGGGACTTTGAACATATAATGTCATACTTTGGTCACGGACCATATTGAAAGACAATTTTGCGAAGCAAAATATAAACTGAATGGAAACTAACGCTGACTAAACATCAATATTAAGCTGGGCGGCAAGGCCGTCCTAACTACTACAACTGACAAACCAGCAAAATATATATACAAGTCTTACAAGACCAATATACTGCACTAACTAACTGGTTATATCTACAAGCCTCTACTGATGGATATAGTGTGATCGGAATAGGGCCCCGACCTACCCATAGCCTATATACATATATACACAAGATGTACACAAAATTTCTAGACCCGGCAACTCCGAAGGACGTGGAGCTTATCGATAAGCTAAACTCGGGCAACACCTACTGAGGAGGTCTACCCGTCTGTCTGCCTGAACCTGCACGCATGAAATGCAGTGTCCCCGAAAAAAGGGACGTCAGTACGAAATGATGTACCGAGTATGCAAGGCAATAAAATAACTTAAAACTTAAACTGAACTAATAATATAACTTATGAGACTAGGAAAATACTGTAACTTATGAGACTAGAAAAATGTACATAAATTCCGGAATATGAATTTCTCTTTATGCCTCGTTATCAAACTCATGTAATTACGAGATCATGCCAAAATAAAGGAAGGGCTTAGCCTTAACATACCTGGAGTAGGAAAACATTCGTATGATATTCTTGAGAAGGATTGCACCATATTTCCTTAGAATTGTAAAATCCCGTTGTTACTACGTAGTACAATTTCGTATGAATTCCTTTACCAACCAAGAACTCCCTTTTGGGAACACATCTTTTAAATATATACTCAAGAAGATTCGCCATAAACTTATCCCTACAATGGTTTAACGTTAACAATGGGGAGATTGATAATTGTTGTTGTTGTAATATGAAGTATTCATATGAAATTTCAAATTTCCCTCACCTTCGTTCCTTATTTTGCCTTTCTGTATATATCCAACTTTTGTCAAAATGATTTGATATCCATGGAAGAAAAGTTTAGAGATAACTAACATAACTCTCCACCTCTTACGTGTAATGTTGTCCATGTGCCTACTAATTAAATTGTCTAAGGGCAAGAGTCATTTAAGTCTTACTCCATTTTCTTCCACGTGGGGAGGGGGAGGGGGGGGGGGGGGGGGGGGGCTTTGTCCCTACCTACAATTATAAATAAATCCTTAATTGCATGGTTAATCTTCCATTAAATTAATAATTGACCAATTTTCCACATAATTAAGAATTATCTCAAATTACTTAAAATACTACTCATTTTTAATACAGTTTATACATCATACTATCATGGTCATATGGTACCTTGTATGACACTAGTCCATAAATACTGGGTATTATCGCTCGGACCGTATTTTATCCCAAATTGCCAAACTTTGACGAAATTTATTTTCTTCGATTCACTTACCCTCTCACCTTCATGAATTTACTTATCCCTTATTTGAAATAGCATAGTACTTGTAATCTCAAAATAATTTCCTCCCCAAACTTATGTCGATTAACTTACGACAAAACTTTAACGTATGCAAACGCGAGATGTAACATTCTTCCCCCCTTAGAAATATTGGTCCTCGAATGTTTATTCTTAGAGACTTTGGAAAAATTTTTCCAGAGTCTCTTCCGTGCATTAGATTAAAACCAACATGTACGCAGCCAGAAAATATACTATACATGCCATACATGGCCAATGTTTATAACTAGCAACAATTGGCTTCACACAACTGTCCATTATAAATTTTGAAAGTGAAAAATAAGAGCTTACCTGATGACCTACTGGCCTGAATAGAGCTGTGCTGAGGCATCCCACCTTGAGCCATATCTTCAGTTTGAAATAGGTGGGGGTATTTAGACTTCATTTCTTCCTCCGCTTCCCACATCATCTTTTCCACATTCTTGCTTCTCCATAAAACCTTCACGGAGGCGACCTCCTTATTCCGTAGCTTGCGAATTTGTCGGTCTAGGATGGCAACCAGAATTTTATCGTATGACAAGTCCTCCGTAATCTGTACATCACCCGTGGGCACCACCCTAGTAGGATCGCCAATGCACTTCCGTAACATAGATACGTGAAAAACCGAATGGACAAACTCCAATTCCGACGGCAATTATAACTCATAAGCTACTTGGTCCACTCTCCGAATGATCCTATATGGCCCAATATACCATGGGCTATGCTTGCCTTTCTTGCCAAACCTCATCACGCCCTTCATAGGCGACACCTTTAAGAATACTCAGTCATTAACTCCGAACTCTAAGTCTCGTCGCTGCACGTCAGAATATTACTTCTGATGACTCTGGGCTATCAACAGTCGCTCTCGGATAAGCTTTACTTTCTTTATGGCTTGCTGAACTAGGTCTGGCCCATGTAACCCAAATTCTCCAACATCAAACCATCCTATAGGAGATCTGCACTTCCGCCCACACAAAGCCTCGTACGGAGCCATCTGGATATTGGAGTGGTAACTGTTATTATATGCAAACTCAATGAGAGGTAAATGTTCGTCCCAACTTCTTTTAAAATCCAACACACATGCTCGTAACATATCTTCGAGCGTCTGAATTATGCGCTCGGCTTGTCCATCAGTCTATGGATGAAAAGTTGTGCTGAGATTCACCTGAGTCCCTAGACCTCTCTGAAATGACCTGCATAAATGTGCTGTAAACTGGGCCCCATAGTCAGATATAATAGATAATGGTACCCCGTGTAGTCACACTATCTCTTTAATATATAATTTTGCATAATTGTCTGCTGTATATGTAGATCTGACCGGTAGGAAATGTGCTGATTTCGTGAGCCTATCGACTATCACCCATATAGAATTGAACTTACGAGGAGAACAAGGTAAACCCGTGATAAAGTCCATGTTTATCGCCTCCCATTTCCACGTCGGGATCTCTATAGTTTGCATTAGCTCTCCGGGCTTTTGGTGCTCTACCTTCACCTGCTGGTAACTAGGACACTGAGAGACAAACTCAGCAATGTTCTTCTTCATATCGTTCCACCAGTATACATCCTTAATGTCATGGTACATCTTCGTCAAACCAGGATGAATGGAGTACCACGAATAATGTGCCTCTGACATAATCCTGTCTCGTAGCCCTGCTATATCTGGAACACACAAACGACCCCTGTATCTGAGAACCCCATCTCCCTTGAGCTCTAACAATGGCTTCTTTTGCTGCGGAACTCGCTCTCTCAACTCGACCAACTCTGGGTCCTCGTACTGCCTCTCCTTTACTTCAGTTATGAGAGATGATTTTGCAGTATTTTGGAGTACAACTCCACTATCGCCAAAGTCTACTAACTGAACCCCCAAACAAGCCAATTGATGAATATCTCTAGTTAATTGTCTTTTTTCGGTCTCTACATGTGCTAAGCTACCCATAAATCGGCGACTTAAGGCATCTACTACCACATTAGCTTTGCCTAGATGGTAGAGAATGTTAGCATCATAATCTTTCAATAACTCAAGCCATCGCCTCTATCGCAAATTCAATTCTTTTTGCTTGAAGATATATTGCAGCCTTTTATGATCTGTAAATACATCAACATGAACGCCATATAAATAATGCCGCCATATCTTAAGTACATGGACAACTGCAGCTAATTCGAGGTTGTGGGTCAGATAATTCCGCTCGTGCTTCCTTAACTGCCTTGAAGCATACGCAATTACTTTCCCATGTTGCATCAGGACACATCCTAACCCGACACCTGAGGCATCACAATACACATCCCAAGAATGCTACACACTTCAACCAGAACTCACATTTAGAAAACTTAGCATACAATTTACTATCACGGAGTGTTTGGAGTACCGCTCGCAGGTGGTCCGCATGCTCATCCTCTGAACGTGAATAAACCAAAATATCATCAATAAATACTATTGTACGAATAAGTGTACATAAATTACGGAATATAAAATTCTCTTTATTCCTCGTTATCAAACTCAAGTAATTACGAGATCATGCCAAAATAAAGGAAGGGCTTAGCCTTAACATACCCGGAGTAGGAAAAAATCGGTATAACATTCTTGAGAAGGATTGCACCATATTTCCTTAGAATTGCAAAATTACGTTGTTACTACGTAGTGCAATTTCGTATGAATTCCTTTACTAACCAAGAACTCCTTGTTGGGAACACATCTTTTAAAATATATACTCAAGAAGCTTCGCCACAAACTTATCCGTACAGTGGTTTAACGTTAACAATGGGGAGATTGTTAATTGTTGTTGTTGTAATATGAAGTCTTTATATGAAATTTCAAATTTCCCTCACCTTCGTTCCTTATTTTAACTTTTGTATATATCCAACTTTTGTCAAAATGAATTGATATCCATGGAAGATAAGTTTAGAGATGACTAACAGAACTCTCCACCTCTTACGTGTAAATGCTTAAGAATGTTGTGCATGTGCCTACTCATTAAATTGTCTAAGGGCAAGAGTTATTTAAGTCTTACTCCATTTTCTGCCACGTGGGGGGGGGGGGGGAGCTTTGTCCCCACCTACAATTATAAATAAATCCTTAATTGCATGGTTAATCTCCCGTTAAACCAATAATTGATCAATTACCCACATAATTAAGAATTATCTCAAATTACTTAAAATACTACTCATTTTTAATACACTTTATACATCATACTATCATCGTCATATGGTACCTTGTATGGTACTAGTCCATAAATACCGGGTATTATCGCTCGGACCGTATTTTATCCCAAATTACCAAACTTTGACGAAACTTATTTTCTTTGATTCGCTTACCCTCTCACCTTCACGAATTTATTTATCCCTTGTTTGAAATAGCATAGTACTTGTAATCTCAAAATAATTTCATTCCCGAACTTATGTCGATTAACTTACGATAAAACTTTAACGTATAAAAACGCGAGATGTAACAATCTTATAGCTGGAAATTGATGGGATAACTTGAGTGTATTTTTAATGTTGTTGACATTTATTTGAAAGAAGAAAGGGTTTGAATGTATAGCTTTATTTTTCGTAAATCGAGCTTGCCATTTGTTGTATCACTGTTTTGGGTTGCAAGCTTATTGTAGAATTGTTGGTTGTTCGGGTTGTTGTTGTGACTGTTATGAACTTGAGAAATATGGAAGAAAAAGGAGAGATGCTCCCCGTTTTGTTATAAAATAATTTTATCGCTCGAAATACGATAGTAGTGCTATTTGTAGTGTGATGATAACATCAGTTTTATTGTTGTAGATTGAGGTGCGACAAGTGGAGCTTATCATGATTGTTGGGCAAATAATTTTGCAAGGTCCTGATAGACAGCAACCCTCCATAGTACACGTGTCGTGTACCGGCTTGATTGGTAAGCTCCATTTCTTCTAGTGTTACCAGGTCCAAAGTTTTGGGTATATATAGACATGACGGGTCGGCCGAGGCCCTATTCCGACCATAGTACAATTATATTCTCTTTAGAGGCTTGTAGACATATCTTGTATTTTCAGTATGTCATCACGGTGGCATGATCGACCTTGTATATATTTATTTTGGATTTTGCTGGTTGTAGATATGCATAGTGGCATTGTCGGTCGGCAAAAGTACTTTTATATATGTTGGGAGATACCATTTCAGTGAGATAGTTTTCATCTACTAGATGTTCAAATTACGGCCTTGTTGGCCTATGTTAGTATTTCTTGTATTGCAGATTGGTCTTGTTTTCCCAGATTGTTCTACATGTTCGGGTTATGGATGTTACAGTTGGTATGCTCGGGGTCAAGTAATGCACCGGGTACTGTCCACACCTCCCGTGGTTTGGGGTGTGATAAACTTGCTATCAGAGCAGGTTTTTCCTAAGGAATCTATAAGTCATGTCTGGTAGAGTCTTATTTATTAATGTGTTGTGAACCACCTTATATAAATAGGAAGCTACATGGTATTTAGAAGTAAGTTACCTTGCTTGCAGATCCAAATTGTATTGTATAACTGAGTCACTGGAGTTGAGTTTAAAACTTAAGTTTGATATATGTATATAGAGATACCTATGACCAAAAAGACTACAGCAGCTAGCCAGAAGGATAAAACGACAAAAAGGGTACAAGTACACATACCCAATTGATGTGGCCAAATCAGATTATGTGTGTACGAAATGCAAAAGTTTTATGTTAAGAGTTTTAAGGCGTGAATATTTGAAACACCCGTGCGGGTAGAACGCTACAAGAACACCAGAAGGTAACAATGTGAGTTCAGAAGTAAAAGAGGTAAGGTGAAGAAGGTGTGACATACCTAAGTGGAGAAGGTTGTAAAATAGTTGATTTCAGATAGAGGAACACAAACGTCATGATTTCAACTTCAACAGTGATAGAGGTAGAGTTAGTAGCACCCCTCCCAGTTTATGACTTATGAGTATCAACAGATATAACGTAGGAAAGGAATGGACCTTCAAGATTTAATGAAGGTTAAAGCAACCCATAGCTAAGGAAAAATTGTCAGAACTAGAAGACATTACTAAATAGCATTAGGAACGTGTTGATAGTTCCTCTTTATCAGGCATATAAGTGGTGTACCCTGGAATTGTATAGCCAGATATGAATTACTCGAGTGTTTAGAAGATTCAGAGGTTAGGTATTTGAATCCCTGTATATAGGATGGGTATTTATCTCAGTGTTGCCCACGTTCCTGGTAAAGAAGGAATATTAAGCGACCAAAGAATAAGGCCGGATGAAGCGGGAGAATCCAAAAGCGAAAGAGCACCTTGCTGGAGTTTTCCATAATACGATAAGAGATGGTAATGTTGAAAAGGGATTGGTAGAAGGCTAAGTAAAGCATTATGAATAGATATGAGAAATCATTAAGAACATAAGCTAAGGTATGGTAGTATGACAAGGTTCGTAGTCTAGTAGAAGAAGAGATAAAAAGAAGAAAGTTTTGAGATTATAAAGAGATGTAATCCATAATATATTATGTTTCATTACGAGAAGTTAATTGATGACCTTAATGAGAATTATCAAAAGATCGATTTATCCCCGAGAGCTAGAGATACCATTATTAGGGAGTAAAAATAAGCTAATATCGAGATAAAGACTCGAAGGATTGCTGCAGCAGTTGACATTACGATATTAGCAAATAATGAACGTTTAGGCAGTAAAAGGATGAACAACTGAAGAATAAACTTTGAGGGTCATTGAGAAAGGGAGTTTCCTGAGACAAGTGTCATGGGAAAAGTTAAGCTCATTAAAATCAAGTATACCAGCTATGAATACATACCACTCAATACATGCAAGAGATTCAATTGCCCCAGTATGGGAAAATTACCCTAAGGTGAGTTATAAGATTATAGAAGTGCGAAAGGTTGTGAAGGGCGAAGAGGTAACAACGTAACCTCTACAGAAACGTAATTCAAAAATATAAGATGTTAATTTCTCTCATAAGGAGGGGTGATGGTATAGTCAAGTATCAAAATAGAATCACGTGTTTCTTTTAGTGATATAATGCAAGAAGGATTACAACAAAAAGGTTTGAAATGAATGGGATTGTATTTACTCAGGCTTTATAGCTGCATCACGTCTCCAGCAACATAAGTGAGTAAAATTGTACGGAGAAGCCAGTGACGATCTTCTGGTTAGAGGTGACAATTGTTGGTAAAAGCAACTTGGCATTTAATGTTTAGAAAATTAGTAGGAGGGATAAGTAAAGGCAAACGACTGTAGCCCAATATGAATTACTTAGAATCGAGATGTGAAGATAAATCGATTAGTATAATCAATAATTGACTTATGAAGGGCTTGGTTGTAGCTAAACAATAGGTCACAGAAAAGTCATTAGATTATATGGAATGACATTGTGAATTCAAGCATGTGAAGTTTCTGTTTCGCAAGAGCATAGTCGAAACTCTCATAAGTATTTTAGACATAAGTAACAGTAAATAAAGTTTAGTATAAGCATTTTAAAAGTCAAAAGGGAACTGTTGAGGCTAGCATACGAGGCAAGCATTTAAAAGTTCTGTTCAAAGGTGATATTACTAGAGTAAAGGTGAAGCAAAAAGCAATTAGTGATGGTTGTAGACAGTTCAAAATCACCTAAGATTCTGTGAGGTATATGATGTAATGAGCTCGCAACTTAATATGAATAAGAGAAACTTAATATGAATAAGAGAATATTTTCTATGTGTAATTTATGGAAGACATTAGCCAAGAGATAAGAAAAATTTGGTCCAAGTGTAGCGATCTGAATTCGACATTATAGAAACATTTGCCAGTAATGCCAAGTTCTTCTGAATTTGTATGTATCCAATAAAAGAATAAATTGGTAACTCATCATCTATCATGTACTTTGGATGAAGGATTAGAATCTGATGTTTTAACTACAATACCACACAAGAGGGGGGTAATTTGTGTGGTGTCCAAATTTTCGCTTAAACTGATTATAGAAGGAGCTCGTTCTTCTAAGTGTTCCTTAACCTACTATTGCTGAAATAGTAAATGCGGAAAGTAAAGAACACAAGTATTTTACGTGGAAAACACCTGGCTCAAAAGGTGAAAAAACCACCACCTACTTTCCAGTAGAATTTTCCCAAACTCTCCACTAAATCAGTGAGCCAAAAACTGCATTTACAAAAACTTTTGTAAACATAGGATTAACTCTAATCCCGTTGTGGCAACCGACCTCTAACTGCTGCGACAACTTCAAGTTAACTCTAACTTGAATACTCTAAGTACCTATTACAATTGCCTCTAGATAAAGCTGAAAGGTACTATATGGAAACACCTACTACAATTGAACTAGAATAAAAGACAGACACTTGGAGCTGGTTCTTCTATCTAGTTCATGTAGCTTCAGGTTTGCACACTTGAATCACACACGAATTTCTTGCAAAATGCCTTGCTATTTTGCTCTCAATTCACGTTTAACTTCTGCTTTTGTGCATCCCAGTTGAATGAGAACATCCTACGATTTATGGAGTTAGTAGAGTAGAAAATAACTAGAGTTCTAATACTACTCTTCCTTGATGGAAGAGTTCTAGTTGATATCAACTTCTAACTCCTCCCTTATCTTGGATAGTGTTCTATTTGATTAAGGAGTCCTTCTCCTTATAAATTATGTAACCTTTTCGATCAGGAGATATCAAATTTATCAAGTTAAGCTTATCTTCTTCTCGTGCCTCCCACATGCTCGAATCTGCCCGTGTCTATGCACACAAGGGACGGACCTAGTTCATGCCCGAGCTTTCTTTGTCAATCTTCAAAGCTAACCTTCACTTGGGTAAACATAATCAAGAGAAATGTTGGAGATTATGTATACAGGAAGTTCCAAGATATGTTGGAACAAAGATAAGTTAGCGTGCTTACGTTGCAAGCATTAGAATGAATATGGAAAGGTAATTGTTTATACTTCGAGGTAGTCGAAAAAGCATGCGAGGAACTATCTGACCTATAATCTAGAGTTAAATATAGTTGTGCATGTACTAACCTTCACTTGGGCCAACAAATTCTCCCTTTTTGATGATGACAGACTCTGTGCTCTTCATAAGCTTAGGCCCTATTTCAACTTAGCCCAACATCAACACAATTGTAACGACCCAACTTGTCGTTTAAGAATTAATGCCCCGTTCAGTGACTTAAGGTCTCGAGAAGATTCACAATATGTATTATGACCCGCAGGTGTGATCGAGTTTGATTTACTGAAGATTTGGAATTTAAAGAAAAGAACAATCCTTATTTAGAAGCTTAAATAGAAATAGTTGACCGGAGAGTTGACTTTTGCGAAAACGACTACGGAATAAAATTTTGATGATGTCAATAGCTCCGTATGGTGATTATGGACATGGGAGCGTGTCCGGAAAATTATTTGGAGGTTTGTAGAGGAATTTGGCTTGAAATGACGAAAGATGAATTTTTGGGAAGTTCGTCCGGGGGTTGACTTTTTCATATCGAGGTTGGAATCCGATTCTAGAAATTTGAATAGCTTCGTTATGTCAATCATGACTTGCCTGCAAAATTTGAAGTCATTCCGGATTGATTTGATGTATTTCAGCACAAGATATAGAATTTGAAAGTTCAAAGTCCATAGATTTTGATTTATAGTGGGATTCATCGTTTTGATGTTGTTTGTTGTTATTTGAGGTCTCGAGCGAGTCCGTGTTAGGTTATGAAACTTGTTGGTATATTTAGACAGAGTCCCAGGAGCCTCGGGTGTATTTCGGATGGACTACGTGTCAGTTTCTCTTGTTTTGGATGGCTGTTCTGATATCTTGTGTTCTCTTCTATGCGATCGCGTAGATGAAGCCGCGATCGGGAATGCTGTTTGGGGGACTAACCATTTTCCTTCTTTGCGTTCGCATAGGGCTGTCCGTGATCGCGGAAGTGTACCTTTTTATTCTCCGCGTTTGCATCTCCACATTCGTGTTCACGTAGTAGAAACTGTGAGCTGGGGATTGGTGATCATTTCCTCTATGCGTTTGCATTCTTCTGTCCGCGAACGCGTAAGTATGCCTTTCCCTCTTTCGTGTTTTCCTGCTTCTTCACGCGTTCGCGTATCTCCGTTCGTGGGCACTAGATTTTCCTTCTTTGCGATTGCACAAATATGTCCGCGATCGTGTCACACTTTTTGGGCAGTAGCCACTTTCCTTCTACGCGAGCACATTCGTTCTTCCGCGATCGCGATGCTTTGATGCCTAGGCAGAAACATTAAGTTTTGAAAGTGGGATTTTGTCCCATTTTCCATTTTTGATGGATTGGAGCTCGGGAAGAGGCGATATTTGGGGAGTTGTTCAGAGGAAACAACAGGGTAAGTATTCTTAACTCAATGTTGGTTAAATTACCCGAATCCACAGTTGTTTTTAACATTTAAGTGGTGAATTTAGTTGGAACAATTGTGAAAACCCTGTTGGTTTAAATTTAAGATTTGGAGGTCGAGTTGTTATTGGAATTCGATAAAATTGGTATGATTGAACTTGTATCGGAATGGGTATTCGGATTTCATAAAAATTATGTCGGGTTCCGAGGGGCGGATCCCACATTGACTTTTGTTGACTTTTTGGAATAGATTTTCATGTCGACGTGGTATTATCCGGAATTATTTTCGATGAATTTTAATAAAGTTGTAAAATTAATTTGGATAGATTTGAGCGGTCCGGAGGTCAATTCAAGCAAGAAGGCGATTTTGGAATATCGGCATAACTTCAAAAAGATAAGTGTCTTGCTTAACCTCGAGTGGGGGAATTACCCCTTAAGCATCGAGTCTTATGTGCCATTTGTGAAATGTGAAATATCGTGTACGCGAGGTTACGAGTACGTACTCGAGTTTATATGCGCAAAATTTATTGAATTAAAGTCTTGGGTATATTGTGTAGTAATTTATATAATTGTTAGTATTTATTAAATCATCTATTTGACATGTCTAAATCCTTATTGTTGAATTTGTTTAAATATAACAATTTGATGTGATTGTTACTTGAAAACTTATGTAATTTCGTGAGTATTGTTGGTTTGATATTTGTTGGAATTAAATTTCAATATGAATTTTCCCTATACAAATAATTAATTATGCAAGTTTAAATAGGAATGTTAATATAATTATCTAAATTTGGATTAATGAAGGCTTTCTTTTATGCTGAGTAGTTTCTATCTCTGTTGATTATTTTATTTTGGGGTGTTATACACATTGTGTGGAGCCTTCGGCTATTTGTTGTGAAATTAATTAATTTGGTCGTATCTTTGGAATTTTGGTTGTGGCCATTGGGCAAATTGTGATATGAACTGATTTTGTTATATTGTCGTGATAATTTTCCGTGTAAATTGTTGTGTTGTGTGAGTTATTATTTTGAGGATATAAGGGTGGCATTTCACCATTGCTATTGTGTGAGTATAAGGGTGGCATTTCACTGTTGTTGTGTTTGTTGGAATATTGTCTGGGCGGAGCGATAAGGGTGGCTATAGGAGAGATAAGGGTGGCAATAGGAGCAATAAGGGTGGCTATTGATATTGTCAGGGTAGAGGGATAAGGGAGACTATTATAGGAGTTATAAGGGTGGCTATAAGAGAGATAAGGATGACTATTGTAAGGGATGATATGTGATGATCTGATTTTCTTGTGTTTATTTTTATACCTTGTGCAATTTGTCTTGTATTGTCTATTGATAACAATCTTATTTATGTTGAAATTGATAGCCCGTGGCTATTTTCAGACGGATTATAAAATAAAATGTGGGCTTGAGGTGTCGTGAGTAAATAATGAGGACATTGGCACGTGAACTGTCCGTGCAGTTGTGATATGAAATGTGGGCACGAGGTGCTGTGATTAAATGATAATGATATTTGGCATGTGAATTGTCCATGCAGTTGTGATATGAAATGACAGCACGAGGTGCTGGGGAAATATGATGATTTAATTATGGGCACGGGGTGCCGTGAAAATATGAAATATGGGCCGAGACCCGTGTTACGAAAAATATGAAAATGGGTTGAGACCCGTATTTTTATGATTATGAAATGAGGTGTCACATGGCGAGTTTTTAATTGAAACAATTATATTCAAAATATTTATTTGGAATGATTTTTATTTAGAAAAGATTATATGAAAGAATTGTATTTGAAAAACATTTATTTGAGGAAATTATATTTGACGAGATTTATTTAATGAGTTATATTCGAAAGATAATTATTTGAGAAAATTATATTTGAAAGAGAGTTATTTAGAAGATTTATATGTGAACGACATTTATTTGAAGGTCTTGATTTAATTGTGTGTAATTGTATTTATTAATGGTGTTTTTGATGTCTTGCTGTGCATATCACTGATTGTTTTATGTTTCCTTTATTGTTATCTGTTTTCTATTATTTTGTATATTATATTGCACATGCTATTAGACTAGTGAGTGTCTTGACTGTACCTCGTCTCTACTCCACTGAGGTTAGTCTTGATACTTACTAGGTACCGACCGTGGTGTACTCATACTATACTTCTGCACATTTTTCTGCAGAGCCAGGTATTGGAGATATCGGAATTGAGCAGAGTTAAATTGGGAACGTAAGGATTCAAGGTAGAGCTGCTTGGTCATCGCAGTCCCTTGGAGTCTTTTCTTTTCATTGTATTGTTAATTTTTAATCAAACAGTATTGTATATTTGGTCCTCGTTATCATTCCATGTATTCAGTTAGAGTTCGTGACTCAGTACTACCAGTCTTGGGAGGTTGTATATTCATATTGGTTCTGCTGTTAGTTTTTATTACTTATTTAATTAGAAAAAATGGCTTCAAAATGTAATTGAAATCAGCTTACCCAGTCTTAGAGACTAGGTGCCATCACAACGCCTGTGGCGGGATTTTGGGTCATGACAAGTTGGTATCAGAGCTCTAGGTTCATAGGTTCTACGAGTCACGAACGAGTTTAGTAGAGTCTTACGATCGATACAGAGACGTCTGTACTTATCTTCGAGAGGATACAAAACTGTTAGGAAATTTCCACTTCCTTCATTCCTATCGTGCATATTTGTTGATTGTAGAATTTGTGCCTTTGTATCTCTATTCCCTCACAGATGGTGAGGACACGTGCCACCGAGTTAGTTGAGAAGGCATCTGCACATACTGCTAGGGCTGCAAGAGGTCGGGGCCGAGGCAGAGGTCGAGTAAGGGCACGTGTCGTGACTAGAGCACCTATCAGAATAACAGTGGAGGGGCCACCAGTAGCTCCAGTTGGGGGACAGGTACAAGAAGAACCTGTTGTTACCCCCGAACTTCAAGAGACTTTGGCATAGTTCCTGAGTATGTTTGGTACATTAACCCAAGCGGGATTGATCTTTATTGCACCAAATATTCTGCAGGTTGGGGGAGTAGCTCCGACTCCTACCACAGTTCCAGAGCAGCAAGTTCATGCTGGTCAGGTTCCGGGTGTAGTACCGGTACAACCTTTTATTCCGGTTTGGCCTAAGGCTAGGCCAAAGGCATCAGAAGAAGAACAAAAGAGACTTGAAAGGTTTAAGAGGTATAGTCCACCTACTTTCAGTGGCACAACTACAGAGGATGCCCAAGGATTTCTAGAAAATTGTCACCGTATTCTCCACACCATGGGTATTGTGGAAGTGAACAGAGTTGCATTTACTACATTTCAACTGTCAGTCGCAGCGTATCGGTGGTGGAAAATCTATGAAGAAGGTAGACCAGCCGATCCAACACCACCAACTTGGGCTCAATTTTTAGAAATGTTCTTGAAAGAGTTTGTTCTCCAGATTCTCCAAGATGTGTGGCGCACAGAGTTTGAACAGTTGCAGCAGGGCACTATGATAGTGTCAGTCAGAGAACGGGTCCGCAGATTCATTGAGGGGCTAGAGTATGATATTAAAATATGCATGGATCGAGAGTTGCAAACTAATACTCCATTTCAACAAGTAGTGGAGATTGCAAGGAAGATTGAGGGTGTTTTAGGCAAGGAGAGGGAGTCTAAGGAGGCTAAAAGGTCTCGAAGATTTGGAGGGTTCAGTGGATTTTACTCTTCAGCTAGGACCCATTATAGTGGAGGCTCGAGCAGTCGGCCATCTTAGTCTGCACGTCAGATTACTCAAAGTGCTCCAATAAGTTCTTACAACGCACCACCGACACGAGATTTCTATAATGATTATTTCAGTTATCCGACACAGACTCAGTACGAGAAACCGCGACCTCAGAGGGGTTTGTTATTAATATGCTGATACTAGGCACATCATGAGAGATTGTCCTAGACTTGGGAGGGGTGGATTTCATCAGAGCACTCAAGATACAAGCTTTATTCCACTTAATACTCCACGTACACAGTAAGCTAGAGGTGGAGGACATGCGGGTAGAGGGTGCCTAAGAGGTGGAGACCCGACCCGTTGATATAATCGCTATGATTTGGCTGAGGCCGATACACCAGATGGTGTCGTTACACGTAAAATCCCTATTTTTTATAAAATAATATTTTTCCTTAATTTGATTCGGTTCTAAATATTGAGGCGAGTCCTCCTATTATGCTTCGCTTATGGGTGAGCTTCGTAATTTTTGTGACCCACTTATATGTTTATCCATATTGGGAGATTTGAAGATGTAAGCCCGTGTCTGTCATTTTATTTTTGTACACCATTGAGGGCTATAAGTTCAAAAGTAATTTGTATTATTCATTTCAGTGGGTTTAAAGTATTTTGGAATAATTGATTCCAAATTTTATGAATTATATGCCCTACCGGTATGAGGGTTCATTATGGGTTGTAAAACCTGTTTATGAAATATATTGAAAAGAATAAAGAAAGGAAATTGAAATTTTAGTTGGCGCAATGTGAAAAATACTTGTGATTCGGTGTTGAGGACGAGATCCTCGTATTTTTATATAAGATGAAATATTTAGACCGGGCTACAAGCTGCGGTGGAAGTTATATAAGGACGAGGTCCTTGTGGTGAAATATTTATGATTTTAAAATTCTCCATGTGTGAAATTTAATTTGTACAATAATATTAATAGGGACTCATGCCTGTAAGGCTTATTTGATAATTCTTGTATATTGTCTGTGCATATTCAACCATTTTCGTGCTGTAAACATTGAGTTTTAGCGTATGAGATGAGCGCTCAGGTGGCGTTAAATGTGACCCATTGATTTGAGTAAGTAATCATGAGGTCTTCATGCCTCACATTCTATTGTCAGTGTTGTAAAAATGCGAAACGAGGTGATGGTTAATATGAGATTAATTGATGATACTGGATTTAATTATGAACAACTTTTATGACTATCGATGTGGTGATGAGCATACATATGATGTGTTTCATGTCCTGATATCATTGTGATAATGCAGTGCTTGTAATGCTGAGATTAGTGTTATTGATATATACATTATGGTATTTTGTTGGGTTGTGGATGTGTTGTTAAGAGTTGTTTGGGTGTTACTCTGGTAGGTGGTTAGGCCCAATTACAGGAAAAACTCTGCCGAAATGTCTGAAAATTTTGGGAGTTAGAAAAATTTGGGAGATTGATATGTGCGAAAGAAGAGATAAATTATGTTATGTGTTTGAGGGCGAATGATCCTAAGCGGGGAAGAATGTAACACCCCATAAAAATTTTGAAGTACTTCAACACTATCAAGAAAGCAGATGCGTGCAAAGGCACGAGTTGCTATAGCCGGTTAAGACTAAAACCATGCGTTGTTGTGAAAATCAAGCCTTTTGAAAAGGTTTAGAGTATAAGAAATTAGTCTTAAAGTTTACAAATATGGATAATAGAAATAATCTCAAATGAGATGGTGTTGTCGGGCTTATCTCAAATACGGTAACGTGGGATCAACTGCGAGTATATGTGTAAAAGTAAAAAATCATCAATTTGGTAACCTCAGAATAATTCTTAGCACTTTTCGAGGACGAACGTTTGTTTAAGAGGTGGAGAATGTAACGGCCCGATTTGTCGTTTTAAGAATTAACGCCCTATTCAATGACTTAAGGTCTCGAGCAGCTTCACAATATGTATTATGACCCGCGGGTGTGATCGAGTTTGATTTACTGAATATTCGAAATTTAAGGAAAAGAACAGTCCTTATTTAGAAGCTTAAATGAAAATAGTTGACCGAAGAGTTAACTTTTGGGCAAACGACTCCAGAATGGAATTTTGATGATGTCAATAGTTCAGTATGGTGATTATGGACTTAGGAGTGTGTCCGGAAAATTATTCGGAGGTCTGTAGAGGAATTTGGCTTGAAATGGCGAAAGATGAAATTTTGGGAAGTTCGATCGGGGGGGTTGAATTTTTGATATCGGGGTCGGAATCTGATTCTAGAAATTTGAATAGCTTTGTTATGTCAATCATAACTTGTCTGCACAATTTGAAGTCATTTCGAATTGATTTGATGTGTTTCGACACAAGATATAGAATTTGAAAGTTCAAAGTCCATAGATTTTGATTTGAAGTGCGATTCATCATTTTGATGTTGTTTGATGTGATTTGAGGTCTCGAGCAAGTCCGTGTTAGGTTATGGAACTTGTTGGTATGTTTAGATGGGGTCCTAGGGGCCTCAGGTGTGTTTCGGATGGGCTACGGGTCATTTTCTCTTGTTTTGGATGGCTGTTCTGATATTTGGTGTTCTCTTCTATGCGATCGCAAAGGCTGTTTGAGGGATTGACCATTTTCCTTCTTTGCGTTCGCATAGGGCTGTCCGCGATCGCGGAAGTGTACCTTTTTCTTTTCCGCATTCGCATCTCCACATTCGCGTTTGCGTAGTAGAAACTGTGAGCTGGGGACTGGTAATCATTTCCTCTACGCGTTCGCATTCTTCTGTCCGCGAACACATAAGTATGCCTTTCCCTCTTTCGCGTTCGCTTGCTTCTTCACGCGTTCGCGTAGCTCAGTTCGTGGGCACCATATTTTCCTTCTTTGCAGTCGCACAAATCTGTCCGCTATCGCGTAAAACCTTTTGGGCAGTATCTACTTTCCTTCTACGCGATCGCATTCATTCTTCCACGATCGCGATGCTTTGATTCCTGGGTAGATCCCATTTTTCATTTTTGATGGATTGGAGCTCGGGAAGAGGCGATTTTCATGAGTTTTCAATGGAAACAACGGGGTAAGTGTTTTAACTCAATATTGGTTAAATTACCCGAATCCATGGTTGTTTTTAACATTTAATCGGTGAATTTAGTTGGAAATATTATGAAAACCCTCTTGGTTTAAATTTAAGATTTGGAGGTCGAGTTGTTATTGGAATTTAATAAAATTGGTATGGTTGAACTTGTATCGGAATGGATTTTCGAATTTCATGAAAATTATGTCGGGTTCCGAGGGACGGGCCTCGCGTTGACTTTTGTTGACTTTTTGGAATAAATTTTTAAGTCGACATATTATTATCCAGAATTATTTCCGATGTATTTTAATGAAGCTGTAAAATTAATTTGGATAGATATGAGCGGTCCAGAAGTCAATTCAAGCAAGAAGGCGATTTTGAAATATTGACATAACTTTAAAAAGGTAAGTGTCTTGTTTAACCTCGAGTGGGGGAATACCCCTTAGGCATCGAGTCTTATGTGCCATTTGTGAAATGTTGAAAGCCGTGTACACGAGGTGACGAGTACGTACTCGAGCTTATATGTGAAAAATACATTGAATTAAAGTATTGGGCATATTTTGTAGTAATTTGGATCATTGTTAGTATTTATTAAATCATCTATTTGCCATGCCTAAATCCTTGTTGTTGAAATTGTTTTTATATGACAATTTGATGTGATTGTTACTTGATAACTTATGTAATTTCGTGAGTATTGTTGGTTTGATATTTCTTGGAATTAGATTTCAATATCAATTTTCCCCATGCAAATAATTAATTAAGCATGTTTAAATAGAAGTGTTAATATAATTATCTAAATTTGGATTAATGAAGGTTTTGCTTTATGCTGAGTAAGTTTTATCTCTGTTGATTGTTCTGTTTTGGGGTGTTATGCACATTATGTGGAGCCTTCGGCTATTTGTTGTGAAATTAATTGATTTGGTCGTATCTTTGGTATTTTGGTTGTAACCATTGGGCATATTGTGATGTGAACTGATTTTGTTATGTTGTCGTGATAATTTCCTGTGTAAATTATTGTGTTGTGTGAGTTATTATTTTGAGGATATAAGGGTGGCATTTCACCATTGCTATTATGTGGGTATAAGTGTGGCATTTCACTGTTGTTGTGTTTGTTGGAATATTGTCTGTGCGGAGCGATAAGGGTGGCTATATGAGAGAAAAGGGTGGCAATAGGAGTGATAAGGGTGGCTATTGATATTGTCAGGGTGTAGGGATAAGGTAGGCTATTCTAGGAGTGATAAGGATGGCTAAAAGAGAGATAAGGATGGCCATTGTCAGGGACAATATGTGATGATGTGGAGTTGTGGTGTTGGTGAATTTCATGCGATGTTGTGATTTTCTTGTGTTTATTTTTATACCTTGTGCTATTTGTCTTATTGTTAGTAAATTGATAACAATCTGATTTATGTTGAAATTGAGAGCATGTGGCTATTACCAGGCGGATTATAAAATAAAATATGGGCACGAGGTGCCGTGAGTAAATAATGAGGATATTGGCACGTGAACTATCCATGCATTTATGATATGATATGTGGGAACGAGGTACTGTGATTAAATGATAATGATATTTGGCATGTGAATTGTCCGTCCAGTTGTGATATGAAATGACGGCACGAGGTGCTGGGGAAATATGATGATTTAATTATGGGCACGAGGTGCGGTGAAAATATAAAAAATAGGCTGAGACCCATGTTTACGAAAAATATAAAAATGGGTTGAGACCCGTATTTTTATGATTATGAAATGAGGTGTCACATGGTGAGTTTTTAATTGAAAGAATTATATTCAAAATATTTATTAGGAAGGATTTTAATTTAGAAAGTATTGTCTGAAAGAATTGTATTTGAAAAATATTTATTGGAGGAAGTTATATTTGAAGAGATTTATTTAGTGCGTTATATTTGAAAGATAATTATTTGAGAAAATTATATTTGAAAGAGAGTTATTTGGACGAATTATATGTGAACGACATTTATTTGAAGGTCTTGATTTAATTGGGTGTAATTATATTAATTAATGGTATTCTTGTTGTCTTGCTGTGCATATCACTGGTTGTTTTATGTTACCCTTATTGTTATATGTTTCCTATTATTTTGTATATTATATTGCACAGGCTATTAGACTAGTGAGTGTCTTGACTGTACCTCATCTCTACTCTACTGAGGTTAGTCTTGATACTTAGTGGGTACCGACCGTGGTGTACTCATACTACACTTCTGCACATTTTTGTGCAGAGCCAGGTATTGGAGATATCAGACTAGAGCAGAGTTAAAGTGGGAACGTAAGGATTCAAGGTAGAGCTGCTTCGTCGTCGCAGTCCCTTGGAGTCTTTTCATTTCATTGTACTGTTAATTTTTAATCAAACAATATTATATATTCGGCCCTCGTGATCATTCCATGTATTCAGTTAGAGTTCGTGACTCAGTACTATCAGTCTTGAGAGGTTGTATATTCATATTTATTCCACTGTTAGTTTTGATTACTTATTTAATTCAACAAAAAAATGGCTTCAAAATGTAATTGAAACCGGCTTACCTAGTCTTAGAGATTAGGTGCCATCACGACGCCTGTGGCGGGATTTTAGGTCGTGACAACAATGTTAGAACATTTTTCCTTTTTATCACTTATCATCAAGGACCATGTTTATTAGGTTATAAACATCACTGTTTAAAGTGTAAAGCACAACTTGTTTTCCCCTTTTGGCATCATCGAAAAGTTGCATAAAAATGTACGATACCCAGATGTTAAACTTACTCATGGTCACTGGGCTACTTCAAATGCAATCATGGATTAATCATCATTGATCAAGCTAAGAATTTTAACCATTAAAGAAATATAAACAAACAGTTAGAGAAAAAACACGCAAATTTCATTGATACTTGATATGATTCTTCCATAAAGCATAAAAGGAAATAAAAATACTGAAAACATGAGCAAACAAAAGAAACACCCCAGACTGGGTCTCTGTATTCTTAAAGGCAGGGGTAAGGTATGAGTATACTCTACCCTCTCTAGAGCCCACTTGTGGGACTACAATGGGTATGTTATTGTTGTTGTTGTTGTTGTTGTTGTTGTTGTTGTTGTTGTTGTTGTTGTTGTTATTTTCTATTCATGATTTAGGAGCCAGGTATATACGAGGTGACAAGTGTATGTGCGTAGCTAGGTCTTGATCATATCCGGTATTGTTGACTTGAATTGTGCTTTGTTGGATCATGTGAAGTTATTATCCATGATTAATATATTCTATGATTATGTGATAATTTATATTCATGACTTAGGAGCATGCCTAGGGTTATGACTTGTTGATTTGAAATTAAGGATGTTTTTGCCATGTTGAGCTTTATTATAAGCCCATAGTCATACACTTGCCTTATTTGCTCCCTGATTTTGGTGGTATCTATGGTCAAATTGACTTATGATAAATAATATGATTAAGCTATAACATGCTAATAGCTTCCCGAGCCATTGTGATAAATTGAGTTTCATGATTTTTCATAGCCATCTTTTAGCCATATGAGCTTCTTATCCGTATTCTTATTATCATGTCTAGTGCTTTGCCAGTTTCAGGTCTTTTGGAGTTTAATTTGTATGGTAGGTGATTGTTGCTTTATTTTAGCTTACTCGGCGGAGGAAAGTCTCTTGTCTATCCTTGTAAGAGGAAATTCTCGCCTAGCGAGTGGGTTAGGAATCATCATAACCTTTGGTAGAATTTCGGATCGTGACAAGTTAGTATCAGAAAACTAGGTTCTAATATTCTTACAAATATCAAGTAGGCCTAGCAAAGTTTTGTGTATTGGTACAAAGACGTTAGTATCTATATGTGAGAGGTTATATGGCTTTAGGAAACTTACTTTTGTTGATTCCTCATCGTGCATTGATTATTGTCTTGAGTCTAAATCCTTCTATTCTATTTTCTCACAGATGGTGAGGACTCGCGCTTCTAGAGAACCAAATGATGGATATGTAGTACCACCAATAATAGTCGGGAGATGCAGTGGTTGGGGTAGGGCCAGAGTTCCTGCTGGGGGGCACACTATTGCAGCCAGATGTGGAGCATCAAATGGGTCCCATAACTATGCAAGGGCAGTTGCAGTGGACCCACCTATGGACTAAATTATAGATGAACATGTTAAGGATCTAGTGCACACCCAGCATCCAGACGGTTTCATTGTTGCACCCGTGTTTCAGGAAGGTATGGCCAAGATGGTCAATTTCATCGATGCTTTGACACAGGCTGGAGTAGTTCCAATAGCCCCAGCCGCATCTCAAGGGGAGCTCATACACTTGTTATTTATAGTCCAGAGCAACCGATTATATAACTAGACCTGAGACCTTATCTTCCATGCCTATTGATGTGTAGAAAAGATTAGAGAGGTTCCAGAGGTTGTCTTCTCCAAACTTTGAGGGAAGTACTTCAGAGTATTCCCATGACTTTCTAGACAAGTGTCATTAGATGCTTCATAATTTAGGCCTGGTATAGTTCAACGGAGTGGAATGCACTACGTTCTACTTTAGAGGAGCTTCTAGGAGATGACGACTGACTTATGATCTGTGAAGGCTAGCAAGTTCATCTCCTCTTACATGGGCTCAATGTTCACACCTATTTCTTGAGAGGTACATTCCATTCACAGGAAGGATAAGTTGAGAGGCCAATCTGAGCACCTTTAGCAGGGTCGCATGTCAGTGATTGAGTATGAGGCAAGATTCACAGAGTTGTCTCATCATGCAGCTTTCTTGATCATCATCGAGGTAGAGAAGGTGAGGATGTTTATTGAGGGTCTGACCTATGGAATCATGGTTACTATGGCTCGAGATTTAGAGATGAGGACTCTTTTTCATCAAGCAGTAGAGATAGCTCGGAGGATTGAGCGTGTTTACAATCAGAGTAGAGAGGACATGATGAGAGACAAGAGCCCTCAATGTTATGGTGGTTTTAATGGTACCTAATTTGGAGGTAGAGGTCAGATCATTAAGGGCCATTAGGGTAGGCCAACTCAGTTTATATAGCATGTGGACTGCAGTATGGTGTCTCGATCATATTTAAGTTCTACAATTCTTTCATTCTTAAGTGCTCTTCCAGCAAGCTCATACCATGATCTATCTATTTAGGGTTCCTCTAGTGGGTATTCGGGTCCTCAAGGGCAGTATCAGTCTTAGTAGCCTCATTTAGCTTGGGGTTTCTATGAGTATAGAGAGATTGGACATATGAGGAAGTATTGCCCCAGACTTATTAGAGGCGCAATTCATCAATGTTCTTAGTCCATAGTTCTAGTTCCAGTTGCATCACCCAAACCAGAGATCTTTAAGGGGGGAGGGGTCACGCAGCGCGAGGACGCCCGAGAGGGGGAGGTCAGGTTGGTGATAGTCACACGTTGCCAATCCCGTTGCTATCCTTTTCTAGGGAGACACGAGGTAATGGCCTCCAATACTGTGATCACAGTTATGGCTTTGGTCAGTCATAGAGATGCTTCCATGTTATTTGATCCGGGGTCTAATTATTCTTATGTGTCATCATATTTTTCTCCTTAGTTGGATATTCCTCGTGGTTCATTTGATATTCGTGTTCATTTATCTACACCTGTCAGTGGTTCTATTGTGGTGGATCGTGTGTATGAGTCTTGTGTTCTCACTATTAGGTGTTATAAGACTAGTGAGGACCTTCTATTGCTTAGTATGGTGAAATTTGATGTGATTTTTGGTATGGATTGTTATCTCCTTACCATTCTATCCTTGATTGTCATGCTAAGTCTGTGACATTAACCATGCCAGGGTTGCCAAGGTTGGAATGGAAAGTTTCTCTTAGTCACACTCCTAGTAATGTGATTTCATTTTTGAAGGCTCAATGGATGGTTGAGAAGGGATGTTTGGCGTCTCTGGTTTTTTTTCGAGATGTTAGTACTGATACTCCTACTATTGAGTCAGTCTCAGTACGAAGGGAGTTTTTAGATATGTTTCCTACAAACCTATCGGGCATGCCGCTCTATAGGGATATTAATTTTGTGATTAATGTGGTGTAGGGGCATGCTTCCCATATGTATTCTTTCATATCGCATGGCATCAACTAAGTTGCAGGAATTGAAATAATAGTTACAAAACTTTCTTGATAAGGGGTTTACCATGCCTAGTGTATCACCGTGGGGGTATGCCAGTGTTGTTTGTAAGGAAGAAGGATGGGTCCATAAGGATGTGCATTAACTATCGATAGTTGAACAAGGTTACCATCAAGAACAAGTATCAGTTATCGTGAATTGATGATTTATTTGATTAGCTTCATGGAGCTGGGGTATTCTCGAAGATTGACTTGAGATCGAGGTATCTCCAGTTAAAGATTAGGGCTTCAGACATCCCTAAGATGACTTTCAGGATTCGCTATGGGCATTATGCATTTTTGGTGATATATTTTGGTTTGATTAAAGCACCAACAACTTTCATGCATTTGATGAACAGTGTGTTCTGACCTTATTTGAATTCTTATCATTGTGTTAAATTATGATATCTTGGTATACTCTCGTAGTGCTAAGGAGCACGAGCAACATTTGGGGATTATGCTCAGATTTTGAGGGAGAAGAAGTTGTACGCTAAGTTCTCTAAGTGTGAGTTTTGCTTGGACTCGGTGGCATACTTGGGTGAAGTGGTATTTAGTGATGGGATCAAGGTATACCCGAAGAAGATTGAGGCAGTTCACAAGCCCAGACCTTCTACCATTGCAGAGATCAAGAGCTTCTTAGGTTTGACTGGTTACTACTATTGCTTCGTAGAGGGATTTTCATCTAGTGTAGCCGTATTGACTAAGTTAACTCAGAAGAGCGCTCCCTTCAAATGGTTTGACGAGTGTGAGGAGAGCATTTGGAAGTTCAAGACGTCTTTGACTACGACTCCAGTTTTGGTATTGTCCTCAGGATCGGGGTTGCATATCCTTATTATGATGTTTCATGGGCTAGTATTTGGTGTGTGTTGATGCATAACGGTACGATGATTGCCTATGAATCGCGCTAGTTAAATCCCCATGAGAAGAACTATCTGGTGCATGAATTAAAGTTAGCAGATATTGTGCACGCGCTCAAGATTTGGAGGTATAACTTATATGGCATGTTATGTGAGGTTTACATTAATCATCAGAGTCTCCAGCATTTGTTCATGCAAAAGGATTTGAATATAAGGCATCGGAGGTTGTTGGAGTTATTGAAGGTTTATGATATCACTATCTTGTATTATCCGGGGAAGGCTAGTGTGGTAGAAGATGTCTTGAGTAGGAGGACAACGTGTATGAGGAGTTTGGCATTTATTCCAGTTGCGGAGAGGCCTTTGTCTATGGATGTTTAGGGTTTGGCCAACTGATTCATGAGATTGGATATATCTAAAACTAGCAGATTTCTTGCTTGTGTTGTTGTGGAGTTATCCTTATTTGAGTGCATCAAGGAATGCAGTACGATGATCCCCATTTTCTTGTCCTCAAGGACATAATGTTATGTGGTGGTGCTAAGGAGGTGGTTATTGGTTATAAGGATGTATCGCGGTTTCATGGTCGGTTTTGTGTTCCTAATGTGGATGGTTTGACGGAGTTGATTTTTGAGTAGTCTCACAGCTCACGGTATTCTATTCACCCATGTGCTATGAAGATGTACCATGACTTGAAGAAGCATTATTGGTAATGGAGGATAAAGAAGGACATTGTTGGACATGTTGTACCATATTTGCAATATCAGCAGATCAAGTATGAGCATCAAAGACTAGATGGTTTACTTCAAAAGTTAGAGATAACAGAGTGTAAGTGGGAGCACATCATTATGGACGTTGTGGTAGGGTTGCAATGGACATTGAGGAGATGTGATGTTGTTTGGGTCATTGTGGATATGCTAACCAAGTTTGCCAATTTAATTTTTGTCATGACTTCCTAGACATCGGCGCAGTTGGATAAGATATACATCAGGGAGGTTGTTCGCTTGCATTGTATGCCTGTGTCTATCATCTCGAATTATGGCATTCAACTTACATCATTTTTTTAGATTCGTTCATCGAGAGTTAAGCACCCAGGAGGAGTTGAGTACAACTTTTCTCCCTTAGATTGATGGGCAGTCTGAGCATACCATTCATATCTTAGAGGATATGTTGAGAACCTGTGTTATTGATTTTATAGGCCCGTGGGATCCGTTACTAATATTAGCGGAGTTTGCATACAACAACAACTATCAGTCGAGTATCTAGATGGATCTGTATGAGGCGTTCTATGGGAGGCGATGTTGTTATGAGGTTGGTTGGTTTGAGCATAGGGAGGCTAGGATGCTGGGCACTAATTTGGTACATGATGCTGATAGGACAGTTCGTGATGTGGCTTTCATGGAGGGCGAGAAGGTTCTTCTCAAAGGTTTACCTATGAAGCGCGTGATGAGGTATGGGCTTGGTTCGCCACCCATCCTTGGTACATCGGTCCATTGAGGTGTTAGAGAGGGTTGGTGAAGTGGATTATGGACTTGGTTCGCCACCCATCTTGTCGGGAGTTCATCCGGTGTTTCATTTCTCAATGCTTTGGAAGTATTATGAGGATCAATCACATGTCTTGAATTTCAGCTCGGTGTAGTTGGATGAGAATTGTCTTATGAAGAAGAGTTGGTGGCCATTTTGGAAAGGTAGGTTCGGAAGGTGAAGTCAAAAGATATTGCATCAGTGTAGGTTCAATGGAGAGGTATATTGGTTGAGGAGACGACATGGGAGATTGAGAATGATATGCAGAGCAAATATCCTCATCTTTTTGTCATTCCAAGTATGATTCTAGACTCGTTCAAGGACGAACATTTGTTAAAAAGAGAGAATGTAACGACATGGCCAGATGTTCTATGCATTTGAGCCATGTTTCCCTATTTGATGCTTCTCGTATGTTTTTTGCTATTTTGTGACTCGCGGGGATTGTTGGTTTGGTTTCGGGAAAGTTTGAGAGGGATTTGAGACACTTAGTCTTATTTTGGAAGCTTAAGTTGTAAGAGTTAACCATGATTTAACTTTGTGTAAACGAACTCGGATTGGTGATTTGATGGTTCCAGTATGTTTTTATGGTGATCGTGGACCTGTGCGTATGTTCGAAAATGCATTTGGAGATTCCTAGGATGTTTTGACTCTATTTATCAAAGTTCGCAAAAGTTTTAGAGGGTTCCTAAGTTAGACCGAGAGTTGACTTTAATGACATGGGATCCGGATTGTTGTTCCGGAAGATGGAATAAGTCCATTTTATCATTTAGGACTTGTGTGCAAAGTTTGGATGTAATCTGGATTGGTTAGGCTTGAATAAGACGGTTGGTTGGAAGTTTGGATGTTAATGAACTTAAGAGAAGCTCAACTTGTATTTTGATCGTCGATTCTTACTTTTGACGTTAGTCGTGGTGTTTTAAGCATTTGGACAAGGTATTGGGACTTGTTGGTATGACTGGACGGGGCCCAAGGGTGGTGTGTTTCGGGATAGTGTCAGATCATTTATCTATAGTTTAGAATTTCCGATTTTCTGATGTTTAGTAGCACTTCGCGATCGCGGATCTTGTCTCGCGATTGCGGAGAAGGGGAGCTGGCAAATGGGATTTTCCTCTTTGCCTTCGCATGGGTGGAGTTGCGTTCGTAGAGATATAGGATCTAGAGCATCGCATTCGCATGCAGAGGGTCGCATTCGCAATTATGTGGTGCAAGGAGGAAGGATTGCTTTCGCGTTCACAGAGCATGGCTCTTGTTTGCGTAGGCTTGGAAGTTCAGGTATCGCGGTTGCGAGGGGGGACCTCGTGTTTTCGAAGAAGAGCAGCTGTTGGGCGGACCTTTTGGGCTTCACGATCGCGGAGGGTGTATCGCGATCGCATTGCATATCATTGGGCAAAACATTAAGTGTTATATTTTGTGATTTTACCCATTCTCTCATATTTTGAACCATAGGCTTCGAGAGGTGGATATTTTGGAGAACCACTAGATTGGAGGTAAGCAATTTTATTTAGATTTGGATTTATGTCTTAATTCACCATGGATTTCTACACCTAAACCATGGATTTTTAAATGAAAATTTGGGGTTTTGTTTACAACTTAAGAAGGTTTATTTTGGGAATTGGAAGGTAGATTTGGACTCGGTTATGCAATCTAATCACATATTTGGACTCGTGAAGTCATGCATAGTCAGGATCTACCCCTTGACTCAAGTATTGACCGTGTGTGCCCAGGTTGACTTTTTGGGGATTGACTATAGATCGAAACTTTATTGTTTGTGAGTTTTTTCCTATGGCTTTATTTGGCGTTATTGAGTTGTTCCTTTACTGGATTCTGGTCTTATGGACTTGAATTTGGATGATAGGCGATTGTTTCTTGATTTTAGCTTACTGTGTGGAGGTAAGTCTCTCGTCTATCCTTTTAAGGGAAAATTCTCCTCATAGGTGATATATTTACTACTTGATTCATGATTTAGGAGCCATGTATATTACAAATGGCGAGCGCATATGCGTAGCTAGGTCTTGACCATATCCGATATTATTGATTTGAATTGTTCTTTGTTGGATTATATCAAGGTTTTATCCATGTTTAAATTGATTCTATGACTACGTGATAATTCATATTCATGATTTAGGAGCATGCCTAGGGTTATGACTTGTAGGATTATTTTTCCAGGTTGAGCTTTATTATAAATCCATTATCATATACTTTCCTTATTTGCTACATAATATTTGATGGTTTCCATGGACTAATTAACTCATGATAATAATATGATTAAGCTAGAACATGTTAAATATCTTATTGAGCCGTTATTATAAATTGAGTTACGTTATTTGTCATATCCATCTCTTATCCATATAAGCTTTTATCCCAAAAGAGATAGTTTTATGTATCTTGGGTATATAATCCAAAGAAATGGGGAGATTGATGAGGATGTTACTCACCGCATTGTATTGGTGTGGATGAGATGGAGGCTTGCTTTGGGGGTTTTATGCGATAAGAATGTGCCACCTAGACTTAAGGGAAAATTCTACAGGGTGGTAGTTAGACCGACTACGTTGTATGAAGCTGAGTATTGGCCCGTCAAGAAGTCCCATGTCTAGAAGATGAAAGTAGCTAAAATGAGGATGTTGCGATGGATGTGTGGGCATTCAAGGAAAGACAAGATTAGGAATAAAGTTATAAGGGACAAGGTGGGAGTGAAATTTGTAGAAGTCAAGTTGCGGGAATCGAGCTTACGATGGTTTGGGCATGTGAAGAGGAGAGACATAGGAAACCCGGTCAGGAGGTGTGAGAGGTTGACCATGGCAGGCTTGAGAAAGGATAAAGGTTGGCCAAAGAAGTATTCGGGAGAAGTAATTGGGCAGGATATGTCATTACTTCACCTAACCGAGGACATGACTGGCGATAGGGAGTTGAAGAGGTCGAGGATTAAGGTGGTGGGTTGACAGGTAGTTGTTAGTTTCTCCTAATTTTACCAGTAGTACTAATACTATTTTTGTATTCTTTTATTCTTAGTTCTTTATTATTTATTATGTCACTCGCTTCCATTACCTTATTATATTATTGTTGTTATTGCTTGTTGCTTTATTTTTACCGTTCCTTATGTCGAGGGTCTATCAGAAATAATCACTCTACCTTTATAGGATAGGGGTAAGGCTGAGTACACACTACCCTCCCTAGACCCTACGTATGAGATTAAGCTAGGTTTGTTGTTGTTATTCTTATTATCACATCTTGTGCCCATTTATTTTAACATCTTATACACATATGTATGGGTCGAAAAAGTGGTTATTGAGTAAGGTTGAGGATTTTGGCACAACAGGCACTTGAGAGGATATTAGCACTAATTATTTGGTTAATGATCATTAATATAAAATGATAAACTCTTGGATTATGGATATGTCCCTCCGAAGTCTAGTAATAACCTATGTTACCTTAGGGCTTACGAGCGTAGGCACCCGTGATTCATTTGGTACTTGGTTGACAAGTGGCATGTGTCAGGCACATGGAATTATGTTGTGAGTTGTTGAGAAAGGGATCCTAAGCATACATATGTTTATTTGGTTAGATTCATGCAATAAATTGATGCAAGAATTGTTGATATGTATCATGTCTTATTCGAGGATTAGGATGCTGATGTCTTATTTTATCTTTGTTATTTTTAAAAGAAGCCAAAATTTTGTTTGAAGGGTATTTTTGAGCTTTTATACTCATTGATGATATCATGCCTAGTTTCATGTTGAATTATTCTTTCATCTGACTATTTGACTATTAGTGAGTGTCGGTATCGACTCCTCGCCACTACTTATTTGAAGCTAGAGTTGATACTTACTGGGTACCATAGTTTGTACTCATACTATACTTCTACACATTTTGTGCAAGTTCTGAGGCTGGTGTGAGTGGCATTCATCCAACATAGTAGGTGGACTTGTGGAGACTTTGTGGTGAGCTTCTTTACTTGATCGATTTGCAGCACATGGAGTCCCCCCTCCCTACTTATCTCTTATGTATATATATTTCATTCAGACATACAGTATATTCTGATGATTCTACGTACCCTTGTAAGATGCTTGGGATGAATGTGACATCCTGGTTTTAGGCAGTGTAGGCAATTGTGGTCATGCTTAGACCCTACCTCAGACAGATTATCTATGTTATGTGTTTGAGATTATTTTGTTTCTTATCATATTTTGTATTTGCTTATGATTTGGTTAATCTCGTTTAGAAATTATGACATTTATTATGTTTGCTTGCCTAGCAAGCGGGTTCGGCGCCATCATGACCTTTGGTGGGATTTTGGGTTATGGCAGATGGACTCGTGCACTTGCAATTGCTTAGCCACAAATGCGAAGTCACAAATGCAATTGTGGTGCCACAGATGTGAAGTGTGACTGTATAGGTGGAAGCTTGTAGATGCAAGCCTTGGACCTCTGAAGCGGTGTTGCAGATGTGTCGATTTGGTCCACATATTCAGAATCACCGGTAGACTTCATATATTATGAGTGTTAGCTCATTTTGTTCAATATGTTTAGTTAAGAAGCTCACTAAGAGGAGATATTTTAGGATATTTTTATCACTATTTTGTGGATAAGTTATTTTCACTTGGATTTGACTATATATATTGAATCCCCATGGATTTATACATTATAATCATGAAATTTTGAAGTAAAAATGGGGGTTTTTCCTACAACATAAGAGGGTGAATTTTGGGGTTGTGAGGGTCGATTGGACTTGGTTTTCGAATCTAATCACATATTTCTACTTTTGGTGTTATGGGTAGGTTGGATCTATCCCTTAATGTGGGTTTTGACAATGTAATCCCGGGTTGATTTCTGTTGGCTTTCGGAAATTTGATTAAAGATTGAAACTTTATTGTTTAGAGTTGATTTCTATAGCATTATTTTATGTTATTGAGTTATATTTGACTATATTAGAGGCGTTTGGAGGTTGATTTGAAAGGAAAAGTTGTTTTGGAAGGTTGAAGTTGTTACATGGTGGAGGTAAGTCTCTTGTCTATCCCCATAGAACATTTATGTGCTATTATCTAATTGAGTGGTTGAGATTCATTATGCTGAGCAATTCTCCTTGGGGTGCGCCGGTGTTATTTGTGAAGAAGAAGGGTGGTTCTATGAGGATGTGCATCGATTATAGGCAACTGAAAAAAAGGTCTCTATCAAGAACAAGTATCCATTACCTGGTATTGATGATTTGTTTGATCAGCTTCAAGGTGAAAGGGTGTTCTTGAAAATTGACTTGAGATAGGGTTATCACTAGTTGATGATTCGGGCTTAGAACATTTCTAAGACGACTTTCAGGAATCGCTAAGGGAATTATGAGTTCTCAGTGATGTCTTTTAGTTTGACTAATGCCCCATCAACTCTCATGAATTTGATGAACAGTGTGTTCCAACAGTATTTGGACTCTTTTGTTATTGTGTTCATTGATGATATCTTGGTGTATTGCCGTAGCAGGGAGGAGCACGAGCAACATTTGAGGATTGTGCTCCAGATTTTGAGGGAGAAGAAGTTGTATGCTATGTTCTCCAAGTATGAGTTTTGGCGGGCCTTGATAGTATTCTTGGGCCATGTGGTGTCTAGTGATAGAATCAAGGTTGATTTGAAGAAGATTGATGTAGTTTTGAGTTAGCCCAGACCTTCTATCGCTATAGAGATCAAGAGCTTCTTGGGTTTGGCTAGTTACCATCATTACTTGGTGGAAGGGTTTTTATCTATTGTAACTCCATTGACCAAGTTGACTTATAAGGGTGATCCATTCAGATGGTCTGACAAGTGCAAGGAGAGCTACCAGAAGCTCAAGACTACTTTGACAACAACTATAGTTTTGGTATTGCCCTAAGGATTGGAGATGTATATTGTCTATTATAATACTTCACAGGCTGTCCATGGGTGTGGGGTTATGTAGGACGGTAGGGTGACTGCCTATGCGTTACGTAAGTTGAAGCCCCATGAGAAGAACTACCCAGTGCATGATTTGGAATTGGCGCCGATTATGCACGCGCTCAAGATTTTGAGGCACTACTTGTATGGCGTGCCTTGTGAAGTTTACATTTATCACTAGAGTCTTCAACATTTGTTCAAGCAAAATGATATTAATTTAAGGCAGCGGAGGTGGCTAGAGTTGTTGACAGATTATGATATCACTATCTTGTATCATCCGGGTGAGGCTAATGTGGTATAGGATGCATTGAGTGGGAAGGCGGAGAGTACGAGGAGTTTGGAATTTATTCCAGCTGTGGAGAGGCCGTTGGCTATGGGTGTTCAAGATTTGGCCAAGAGATTCGTGAGATTGGATATTTTTTATCCTAGCGGAGTTCTTGCTTGTGTTGTTGCACAGCCGTCCTTGTTTGAGTGCATTAAGGCTCATTGGTATCATAATCCCCATTTTCTTGTCCACCAGGACACGGTGTTCCGAGGTGGTTCCGAAGGAGGTGGTTATTGGTGATGATGATGTATTGCAAGTTCAAAGTCAGGTTTGGGTACCTTATGTGTATTGTTTTAGGGAGTTGATTCTTGAAGAGGCCTAGAATTGATCTATTTCTATTCATCCAAGTGCTACAAAGATGAATTGTGACTTAAAGCAACATTGCTGGTGACGAAGGATGAAGAAAGACATTGTTGGGCATGTTTCACGGTGTTTGAATTGTCAGCAAGTCAAGTATGAGCATAAAGACTAGGTGGTTTGCTTTAGAGATTAGATATATCCGAGTGGAAGTGAGAGGGCATTGCTATGGACTTTGTGGTAAGATTGCCACAGACTTTGAGGAGATTTGACGTTGTTTGGGCCACTGTGGACAGATTGACCAAGTTTTCACATTTCATTCCGATCATGACTTCCGATACTTTAGAGAAGTTGGCTCAGATATACATTATAGACATTGTCCGCTTGCAAAGCGTGCATGTTTCTATTATTTTGGATCAGGAACGTAGTTCACATTGCACCTTTGGAGTATTATGGAATGTGATTTGGGCACAGAGGTAGAGGTGAGCACTGCATTTTACCCTCAGATGGATGGGCAGTCCGAGCGGGCCATTCAGATCCTTGAGGATATGTAGAGAGCTTGCTTTATTGATTTTGGCAGCGGGATCAGTTTCTACCATTAGTAGAGTTTGGCTACAATAACAGCTACCGGTAAAGTATCTAGATGTCTTTGTATGCGCAATTATATGGGAGGTGATTTCGTCTTTCGGTTGGTTGGTTTGAGACCGGTGAGGCTAGGTTATTAGGTACGGATTTGGTTCAAGATGCTTTGGAGAAGCTAAAATTGATTCAAGAGCGACTTCAAACCATGCACTCCAGGAAAGAGAGTTATGTTGATAGGAAGGTTCGTTATGTGGTTTTCATTGAGGGTGAAAAATTTCTTTAAACTTTGCCTAAGAAGGGCGTAATGAGATTTGGGAAGAAGGTCAAGTAGAGCCCTCGGTATATTGGTCTATTTAAGGTTTTGGATTGAGTTGGTGAAGTGGCTTACAAACTAGCTTTGCCACCTATTTGGTTAGGAGTTCATCCACTGTTTAATGTTTCCATGGTTCAGAAGTATCATGAAGATCAGTCACATGTGCTGGATTTCAATTCAGTGTAGTTAGATGAGAATATGGCTTTTGAAGAAGACCCGGTGGCCAGTTTGGATAAGGAGTTTTAGAAGTTGAGGTCTAAAGATACTTCATCAGTGAAGGTCAAGTGGAGAGGTCAACCGGCTGAGAAAGAGACTTGGGAGACCGAGCATTATATGCAGAGAAAATATCCTCATCTCTTTGGCATTCCGGGTATGATTCTAAACCCATTCTAGAACGAATATTTGTTTAAGAGGGGGAGAATATAACGAACCAACCTGTCATTATTTGTATTTGAGCCCCATTAGCTTATTAAATGCTTCCCTCATGTGTGTTTGTTATTTTACGA